>JAKSZU010000006.1:212351210-212623710 GCA_026018925.1 Tupaia tana
CCCACCCTGGCCCTCTGCTCTGCTCACCTCTCCAGGCTAGGAAAGTTGTCTCTAGACTCAGCTCTCACAAGGCTCAGCCAGCCGAGTGAGGTAATAATTTTCCATCCCAGGAGCGTCTCGACGCCCCTCGGGGAGTGCGAAGAGTGCAGTGTCTTTGGAAGCCAGCACTGAGAAAGTCACCTGACCTCCCTGGACCTTAGGGACATCTCTAAGAGACCAGGCACCCGTTGTCAACACATGGCGCAGACTGTGTGCTTGGCACTAGCGATGGGGGTGCAAGTGGGAACAAGACAAAGTCAGTATACAGTTTGCATGGGGTGGGAAGGGGCAGGTTATATACAGGGAAGAAAAAAGACAAGATAATGTCCGATTGTTACAAGCACCAGGGGCAGGGGATGATTAAAAATAGGAAAGGGGACCAAGATTGCTATTAATAGGAATAGCTCTAAGTCCTTTGTGATATTTGAAGACTCCAAGCGATTTCAGGACTGCAGAACCAGCATGGCTGACACAGAGGGCAGTAGGTACTCTCTGGTCTGAGGCTGGAGACGAAAGAGACCAAGTATAGTGAGCAAGGGGAATGCGAGATGCCAGAGAGGTAAACAGGAGCGAAATCATCCAGAACCTTGCAGGCCAAGGGAGGGGTTAGGGCTTCAACATATAAATGATGGGGTGAGAGGGGGGCACAATTCATAAGTCACAGTCACGCAGCAGAAGCCAATTGCAGAAGCTCCAGTAAAAGATGAGGGTGACTTAGATGGGGGCTGGGGAGAGTGAGAGCAAAGTGCACCAACTTAAACATATTTTAAGAGTGGCAGGAAGACTTGATGGTGGACTGATTGCAGGGGTTGAGGACAAGAGATGAGCAAAGGGTGTCTCCTGAGTGTTTAGTTGAAGCCATCCATCAGACAATGGTGTCGTTACCAAGATGGGGAAGGTTCTCCTCCAGCCTTTCCACTTAACCACATGCCCCTTAGTGAGTCACTCTCACCTCAGTACCTACGAGGGCCTAAGACTAGCTCAGGGATCACAACTCCTACACTGATGGGGCCAGGTAGCAGTATACCAGGTGAAGTTGGCAGGGTGAAATAGAACTGGAAGGGTGGGGTTGTGGAAAAGTGTTGTGTGCACACCTGCCTTGAGCCCAGTTGTTACTCAGCTTCAGCGATTCTTGTCATATGAAATATGGACCCATGGTTACCACATGTTCTGATTTTTAATTCAGGACAGGAATTCAGACTATTTTAAATCTCCAGGTAGTTTTATTTTGTTTTCATGGGATTTTTATTCCAATTTCCTATAGGGAAAGTGTTCTCACAAAAGAGAGAGAGACAGAGAGAGGGAGAGAAAGTGGGAAAGCATACCCCAGGAGGGGTGACCACATCATAGTCCCTTCTCCTCCATTCTCCTCTAGGGATTTTCAGCATGCACGTGTATATTTTTCAAGCCACAAGGTCCAGGACTTAAACTGCACAGATAGCCACGTGGAATCCAGTCATCTTAACTACCTCGCCAGCTGGCTGGCCCTCTAGGTATTTTTAATGTTGTCAGTTAAACATTGTTTAAAAAGACTGCATTGGTGGACCCAGAAGGTGGTGTGGTTGTTAAGGCACTGGATTCCCACATGGCCAACTGTGGTTTGAATCCCAGATCTGGCAACTTGAAAATCACACTGGGCATGTGTGAGTGTGTGCCCAAAATCCCAAGAGGAGAATGGAAAATAAAGGATTGCAGTGTGGCCATTCCCCATGGGGGATGATTTCTCACTTTCCTTCTCTCTGGATCTCTCTTTCTCAGGTGAGTGAACACACCCTATAGCCAAAAAAAAAAAAAAGGACGGTGTGTTGGACAAAAATCAAATCCATATGTGGACTGGATTTACCCCATTGACTACTATTTTCTACCTCTGGATTAAACAATACCACAGGCTCCTTCAAGAAACTCCCTCTGTCTCTCCAGATTGATGAAGAGAGTCATCAGAGACAGGAGGACCAAGGGCATCTCGGTTCGGAAACTCAGCATAGTCTTTGATGTCACTTGGTCAGGCCTTGCCTCTACCTATCTAATATATCATTTCCAAGCCTCCGTTTCCCTCAGGGAGTCAGAGCAGGGCTCCTCCAAAACTCCTCCCAACTCTGACATTTGGAGTTATCATAATGTTGTTTGTTTGTTTGTTTTTTATAAAATACTGGTTTACAAATATGCACAGGGGAGTTGCTTGGGGAAAAAATGGAAGGGGTGTTCTTGTTGAGTCTGTAAATCTAGAAAATCTTACCACTATCGATTTCAAGCAATAAAGAAAAGCAGAAACAGGGAGTGGGCTAGAGATTCAGATGAGAAACCAGGCAAATTATGGTATAGAAAATTATTTTTTATTGCACTACACATAAGGGAAAAAATGGCAATTAGATGTGGGAGAGCTTAATGGTTTCTATTGAAAATTCAATCTATTGTAGCCAGTTCTTGGTATCCATCACCAACGGTTTTGCGGTAATGAGATCCTCCCATCATGCATTGGAGGTCAGCTGCACTCTGGCATTATTCTCATGTACTGAGCGCAAGTCATGAAAGGGGCTTCAAAACAGAGCATCACTCTCCATAGAGTCAGTCCTCTTTGCCTCTACCTCCCCCACCTTACATATTATTTGAAGCAGAAGTTCATAAATCATTAGTTTTTGTGTGTAGGAAGGTGAACATAGGTTTGAGAATGAGGAGACCTGACACTAAGTCACTGAATGACCTTCTTCATCAGTAAGATGAAAGCTGGGCAAAAGGTGACTCCCCAGATCTGTGTGTTTCTATTTGTACTTCTCTATTTCTTTGGGGAAATTTTTTTCATTGTGTGTAGAACTGGAAATTCTCTGGGCCAGGTCTTGCCACGAAAGACAACTCCCTACACAATCCTCAAGGCAGGGACATCACCTAAGCGGAGCCTAGTAGACGCTCATTCCTGGAACTTTCCCACTCCAAAAAGTGACAAAGATGGAGAGACAGACGGGACATGAGACTGCTCACAATGGTGGCAGCCACCACAGCATCCTGAGAAGACCGGACCACTTTGTCATCACTGTGCTTCCTCAACCTCCAGAATTCCCTCCATTTCTGCCTTTCTTTCTTTCTTCTTCTTTTTTTTTTAGAATTATTTTATTTAACTTTATTTATTTATTTTTAACTTTGACCAGAGAAGAACAGAGTGAGAGAGAGAGAAAGAGAGAAAGTGAAAAAGCAAAATGCCAGTTCTGGAACTCGAACCATGGTCGGACATGTGGGAGTCCAGTGCCCTTAACCACCACGTCACCTGCTGGCCCCCTGCCTGTTTCTTAAGTCTGGTCCTTTCTGCCATTCTCATCCTCCACTCCATTTTATTTTGTGAATCTTCTATCTTGGCTAAACTTCCTTCTTGTGTAAGCTGCCATGATCATTTCTCTTGTTTTTAACCAAGAATCCTGATGGATCGGAGGAAAGCAGAATATTGTATCATATGAGCTTTTTCTTGGGGGACAATTCAGTGCAGGAATTTGCACACATTCAAATGCACACATGGTGACAGGTATACACATTCTCTCACTACTCAGAAAGAAATCCAACCCCACAAGGTACTGGTAGTGGGAGTATTTTTAAAAGATATTTATTTTTGAAAAGAAGAACTCAGATCTGCTATTTTTAACAAATCTTAAAAAAAAAAAAAAAGAGCAAGTTCTTATAATAACACCACCACTATGGAAATAAGCCTTCTTGTATTTAAATTTTATAGTTTGCAAAGTACTTTCACATAAATTCCCTCATTTCATATGTACTCCTATGAAATAGACAGAATCAATAGTATTTACAGATTATCAATTATTGTAATAATTGTTACCATTCATCAAACACATTTTATATACCAGGCACTGGTAATGCTTTATATATCTACATCGCCAATCCTGTTAAAAAGATTTTGATTATCCCCATTTTATAGACAAAGAAACTGAGTCTTGACTCAGGTCCTATCAATAATGCTTAGTTGAGGTGAGAACAGAGACTGGGTTCTGTCTGACAGCAAAGGCCATGTGTGCCTTTAACACATACATCTTTGTGTCATGTAACACAGCCAGTGCGTGTCAGAACTAGAACCCGGGTCCTAATTTAGGACAGTTTCCACTTCATTCAACTAAGGCTTGTCAGTAAGGGTAGAGTCATTTTGATTATCTACCCATGGCGAGAAAATTTTAAAAGAGGAAAGACTTTAATATTTCTCCCTCCCTACCTATCATGGTGCTTAAAGTCTGCAATTTCAAATGAATTGATGAAGAGGATGAGGTACCCAAAATCTCAAGAGGAGAATAGACTAGGGTTTGCAGCACGTCCATCCATCCCAGACAATGATTTCTCATTTCCTCTCTCTGTCTCCGCCTCTCGCCTAAAACAAAACAAAACAAACAAACAAAAAGATGACGTGCAAACAAAAAAAATGCTTTTAGGGAGTGAAGACATGTTAAATTTTATCAACTGGAAAAGTAAACAGGCTCCGGAGTTTCTCAGGAAAAGTGCAGGAATTTGCACTTTTCGATTTTACCTGTTTCCTACTTGGACTTAAAAATATAATTCTTTAGGAAGATGCAGAGGTCAAGAGTAGAATAAAAGAAAAATTGAAAATATTTATCTACCCTCCAACACAAGGCAATTCATTTCACCTCTGAGCCTTGGTAAGAGAAAGGAAGTGTTTAGAATTTCTTACCATCTGTAACAGGGTTGCACTTTAGCTAGACCAACACCATCTTGTTAATTAAAAATTGTTTTCCTCTCAGCCTGGTACTGCTTGAAATCAGTCTTAAGAATTCCAAGGAGATGGAACCAGCAGTTAGCGTAATGGCTATGTCACTGGACTCCCACGTAGTCGACCGCGGTTCGCGTCCCGGACCCGGTGGCTTAAATCTCACACCGGGCGCATGCGCGTGCGTGCCCAAGATCCCGAGAGGAGAATGGAGGAGAAGGGATTGCAGCGTGACCATCCCCCCCTGGGGGGTGATTTCTCGCTTTCTGTCTCTATGTCTCTGTCTGTCTAGCAAGCACATGCGCCCTATAGCGAAAAACCTCTCTCTCTCAAAAAAAAAAAAAAAAAAAAAAAGAATCCAAGGAGACCAATGGTCAACCAGAAGTTTAAAACAAGGAGATGGGACCAGCAGTTGGCGTACTGGACTCCCATGTAGTTGACTGCAGTTTAACTCCTGGACCCAGTGACTTAAACTCACACTGGGCGCGTGTGCATGCATGCCCAAGGTCCCGAGAGGAGAATGGAGGAGAAGGGATTGTGGCCTGGCCATCCTCTCTGGGGGGTGATTTCTCAATTTCTGTCTCTCGTCTCTCTCTGTCTTTCTGGTGAGCGCATGCGCCCTATAGCAAAAACCTCTCGAAAACAAACAAAACAAAACAAAACAAAAACAAGGAGAGACTCTATTCCAGGGAACCAAAACTCTTAAAAGTGAATCTCTTGATTGTATGTCTCAGCTAAAAATTAACCGCATCCATACTTTTCTGTTTCTTTTTTTTTGGGGGGTGGGGGAGGGATTTTTTGCTATAGGGTACATGCATTCACCAGAGAGACAGAAAGAGAAAAAGTGAGAAATCATCCCCAGGGAGATGGCCAACATTGCAATCCCTTCTCTCGCCTGCTCTCAAGATTTTGGGCATGCACACACATGTGCCTGGCATGTTTCAAGCCACCAGGTCCAGGATTCAAACCACAGTCAACCATGTGGGAGTCCAGTGCCTTAACCACTATGCCACCTGCTGGCCCCATCTATACATTTCCATAGATAGCTATGAGCCCCAGTCCCCTTTCCTCTATAAAAGCATCTGTAAACTGGCTGACCAGTCAAAGTTATTCTTCCAAGTCATCCCCATGTGGCCACACTGCAACAGAGTATCCTTTCCTCTCTCACCAATGTTTCCACCTCTCTGTCTTTTAGAGGGTCAGACCTGCCCTGGGTCCTTGTACTGGGGAACAGGCCCATTGGCCAGCAGCACAACTACAGTTCTTTTCTAGAATTCTGAGTGAAGGCTCATATGTGACATGTCCTGACGTGGAGTGAAGACTTTGGGAGGTTTTTTGCCTGCTTGTGTGTAGCTCAGAGCATTTTTGCTGACGTAGCAAAGGATTGTCATGGCAACCAGAAAAATAAGTTTCTAAGTCTTCAGAGTCCCCCTGAAAGGGAGGCAGATGTCAGTGGGTGTTTCTTTGTAATTAAGGGTGCTTGCAGGTTTTAGCTGATCATGTCACTTTCAAGGTGATGTTCTGATACAACTGCCTTCAGCATGCACCATGATGCCCCTGCGGCAAGGCAGGAAGAGAACCAAGTCCAGCAGGGTGGGTGGTAAAAACACCGGGACAGCCATTCTCACCACGGGCTGCATGTTAGAATTACCTCCGAAGCTTAAAATACACCAGTGCCCTGATCCCTGACCCCCCAGCCAAACCAGCTGACAAGTCCTGAGGTCAGAGTATCAGTAGGTACATATCTGTCAGCCTCTCAGATGACATGAAGGTTGAGAACCCCTGAGCTGGAGGTGGAGTCTCAGGTTCCCAGCTTTCTGTCTGACTGTGTGATTTTAGGCCTCACTCCTCTCCAAGTTTTACATTCTTCGCCAATCAATAAGGTCAAACAAAAATACCTCAAAAAGTTTACAGAGAATCTGGCAGATGATGTAGCAGTTACGTCACTTGACTCCCACACGGCCAACCGTGATTCAAGTCCTAGACACGGTGTCTTGAAAATCACACCAGGTGTATGTGTGTGTGTGTGTGTGTGTGTGTGTGTGTGACCAAGATTCCAGGAGGAGAATGGAGAGGAAAGGATTACTGCATGGCCATCCCCCCCGAGGGGGGAGTAATTTCTCAATTTCCCTCTCACTATTTCTGTCTCTCTCTCTGGCAAGTGCATTTGCCCTAAGGCAAAAACCTCTTTTTTAAAAAAAAAGTTCATAAAAAAATGGAATTAAGGTATGAGTTTATTTTGGTACAAAAAAATTTGCAATTCATGTGTATTTTTTATAATAGGCATTCCCAAGAACTTCTTGAAGACCCCTCATATAACTAGCTTTTCAGAATTATTGTGAAGCTTGCACATAGACATGCTTGGCAAACACCGTGTCCTCAATATGAACTGTGTTTGAATTATTTTACCAGCGGGGATTGCAAGTCCACTCCTTCTGGATTAAAATACTAGTTGCCCTCTACTTCCTCTGAATTTCCCAGGTTGTCACAGGGACTCAGCTAAGAAGTTGTCACCTTCAGGTGCCTTTTCCTCCCATCCATAATCCCACATATTTACGACTTAGCATAAGTCAGTCTCCACATAGACCCCTGTCATTTCAACCAAGCTTAGTCACCAAATGAATAGCCAGGCAAGACTGGCTTATCTACACAGAGAGACAAAATCTATTGTGCTTAGCATGAACACTGGAACTAGACTACGTTTGCCTCCTTGCTTTGCTTCTTGCTAGCTGTGTGACTTTGGACCAACTCCTTGCTTCAGGCCCCTTATCAATAAAATGAGGATAACTGACTTCTGGGGCTGTTAGGAAGATGGATCTGCTAAAATGCATAGAGTTGTTAGTGTGGTGCCTGGCATATTATAAGTACTCTTTAAATGTCCATTTTACTTGCATCAAATAATCAACTCCTTGACTTCTCATAAAAGAAACCCATACATCTTATCATTCAAAACTCAGAAAATGAGTAGACCCCCCTAGATCCAGGTCACAATGGAGAATGTTCCAAAGGTATGGAACCCAGCATGAAGCACCACTGGTTTCTGTCTTATTTGTCTCAAACCACAACTGTCTTATTGGAGTAGGAGGTATGGATTATACATAGTACCCACCTTTCCCGGAGCCGGCTATGAAGATAGCAATGTGTGCTTCTCTTCCTCCTTCCTTTTTCCTCCTTCCTTTCTTTCCTCTGGCCCCTTAGAGACTATGGTGTTCCACCCAGGCTGTTCTTCCTGTGCAGCTTATAGACCTTTTGGAGAATAATAAGAATCATGGTAATTGCCATCATTGCCATCATGCCAACAAGGGCTTACCACGCACCAGGCATCATGCTAAGCATTTTATAATCATGGTGTTTGAAGTCACCGGACTACCATGGAAAGTAGGGATGTACTTTATTACCATTTCACAGACTGTGAAAACTGGAGCCTGCCAAGGTGCATCAACTTGGTAAGATCACACAGCTGTTAACAAAGAACCAGGAGCTTAAGCGTAAGATTCCACACACCTGACCATCAGGCCCTCTTTCAGCTCAGCTCTGAATCACTTCTCTGTGATTAGCAAGCCCTTCTCTCCTTCCCAGAGATCCAACCCACATTCCCGCCTCTTTAATCCTGCTAGCACCTGTTTTGTTTCCCTGACTCCTTCCTTATGACTGGCAGGCAGGAATTGGTCTCCCATCCTTTCTGTCTTATTATTTCTGAAAATAATCTCAACTGTCCATGTTCACTTGTTCCCTTGTAACAAACACAGGGAAGTTAGAAAGTCTTCTGAATTCTTTTAGGTTCTTATATTGAGCTGTAGCCTAGTAAGGAACAAGCAGAAGAGGCTTGGAAACTATATAAACCTAGAATGTGAACTCCAGCTTTTCTAGCTGAAAGACGGTGTTTGTGCCTTAGTTACCTAATAGTTATAGCTGCTTCTCAGGGTTATTGGGAGGATAGGACTGGCAGGGTTGACAGGATATGAGTACGAAATATTCAAATAACCTCTGATATTAGGGGTTGATTACACTCAGAGAAAACCAACTGGGAACATTTCCTGGCCAAACATTTTTTTTTTTTAAATCCCAACCAGTTATCCAATTTAAATTGATCTATTCCCAGCCAGAGTGGCACAGCAAAAAGACTCCATTCTGTGGTGCTGAGGTCCTAAATCTGCATCCCAGGGACTCCATCCATGCCAGGAACACATATGCCCATGGTCTTTGCTGGTTGTGGCTGGAGGTAGATTGTGATGGGAAGTCTCTATTGGGGGTGCTGTCTCTCTCTCTCTCACCTTTGTCTCTTACAGAATAAATATATAAGTTTCAAATTATTGTCATCCTGTTCTGTTTTTATCTGAGCCAATACTAAAAATCCTCACGATATCTAGCAAGTACTATCGTCAGGCTCTTTTAAAAGGATTTTGCATGTTTTCATTCATTTGTAATTCAGGAAGTTCTCTGACTTTAGTATGATTGTTGCTTAGGGAAGTGAACTTGTTTACTCGAGTTTCTACACTTCTTTGTTGGCTAACTGGATTAATTAATCCATGCTTTATGTGTCACCCTTCTAAAATAGCATATTTATATTTTCACGAGAACCTCGTGGAAACTTACTGCTTTTTCCCATAGGAAGGCCACTAACGCGAGAACCCTCAGGTACATTGCAGGCTGGTAGGGGCCGTGGTTTGGGCTGGGAATCTGGGCACCTTTCACATCCTTCCATTTACTCATAAGCTTATCCCCCTATGCATGATCTATTTTCCAGACCATCTGTTGCTGTGCGTGTGGCATTATTTAATCAAGAAAATATTTTATCTCATTTCCTGTTTGGTGAGGAATAATTTGGTAGCCATGACCCTTGAGAGATCAATGTGCAGCAAGAGAAAGGATTTGAGGCCATCGAAACATAAAATGTTTATAACCCGTGATCCAGTTATTTTACCTCTGAGGAAATTTTCTTACGACAGGTTCATTCACGTGCTGAGGGAGGTGTGCAAAGTATGAAGCTATCCATTGCAGCATTGCTTGCAACCACCACAGGACAAAGGAGTTGTTCATCCACAGGACAATGGCTAAGTAGACTGTGTCATATCGACATATGTGGGATATTTTGAAGTACTAAAGAGAATGTGGAGGTTGGAGGGCATGAAAGCAGTGAAAATAGTTATGGCCGCTGGAGACAGTGAGGAAGGAGAGTGGGAGAAGGGAAGAGTATAGGGAAGGAAACCAGGGAGAACAAATGAGAGGTCGGACATTTGTGGGATACAAAAATGGTTTATTGCCTATGATGATAACGTGTATAGTGTGCTCAGCTGTACTGGTCTCAGATGCATTTCATGTTGGGTAAATTCTCTTTACAAGCCAAATGATGTATAGCGATCGAATGTTTAAAAAAAGAAGAAGAATGATAAAAAAAATTTTTAAAAAGAATGTGGAAAGCCCCAATGTGTCAAAAACAGAAAAACTACATAGCTGAATAAGGCAAATTAAAAAAAATTAAGTATTGTATGGGGGTACACACACACACACATACACACAGACACACACACACTCATGGCTGTTAGAGCACAGAACTGCTACCAATGGTGATCTTTAAGGAAAGCAATGAGGAAACCTCATTATATGTGTGTTGATGTGGGTTAGTTTCAAAGAGGTCTCTAGCCTTATCCATAATGTTTAAATGTTTGTGAGACTATTCGTATTATTATCATTATAATGAAAAGAATTGAAAACACAAACTCTTGCACTTTCTTTGTTTTTATTTGAACAATGCAATAATATACTTTAAAATGGAAGGTTTTAAAATATAAACGTGAAAGGAAGGTTCTATATTTAGTGCTCTGCAGAAGGAAGGGCACTTGGTCTGGGAGTCGGGGTGTATGGTTGTGCGACCTTGGGCAAACCACTTCCCTCTCTGGGTCTCTGTTCCTCCTCTCCAGAATGAGGGGTTTGGACCTGGTCCATGGCTTTCTGACTGTACTTTTCAGTGCTCTAAGATTTCCCAGAGGTGCCTCAGGGGCCATTGCAAAGTGTGCTTGTGTGTGAGGGGGACCAGGAGGGAGGTGATGCTTTGAGAGACAGAAAGAGATTGAGAAATAGAGACAAAAAGAGGGAAAAGGAGAGAGGAAGGGAGGAAAGGAAGAAAAGAGAAAAGGAAGGGAAAGACAGGAGAGGATGGGAGACAGAGGATTTCTTTTTTATTAGTATTAAAAAATGCTTCATTGAGATATGATTGACATACAAAGGAGAGTGGATTTCTAAGATTCTGTTGTGCTCAGCTATTCTGAGCAGAGGCAAGTAACAAGAGAAGCTAGCTGAAAGGATGGAAATCGCAGTGTGTGTGTTGTGGAAGGCAATGCAGAAGCACCTGGCAGGAATATTTCTAACTGGACACCAGCATGATCAGAGTCAGTGCACACTCCAGTCATCTGTCTCCACACTGGTGCCTCCATGCTGGACTCTAAGCGCAAACTGATGTCTCCAGTTCTGTGTTGGGCAGAGGGAAGGATTAGACTATTGAGCCTTCTTAAGACTAGAATTCTGGATGCTGAGCTCCAACAGCTTCTGTGGTCATCTTCACTTTGGACTGGAACCCTTGTGCTGTTGGGAGTATTTCAAGCCCCTGGGAAAAGAGCAGAGACTACCTTTTAGACAAATGTTTTCTCCAAAACCATCTCCATCTGGCCACCAGAGGAGGTATTATACTCAGTGAGAGAATACATGCAAAAGCACTGCTTGGCCTGTGACATGCTTTTAAAAAGTTTAGCATGACTTTCATCATCACAAGAGCAATTTGTAAGTATTTACTGAAGAAATATATTCTTATGGCTTTTCTTCTCAAAGGAAGAATGACCAGACATCTGCTTAGCATTACCACAAACTTGGATTCAGATCCTAATATTGACACTTGATATGTGTGACACTAGCAATAATAATAATAATAATAATAATAATAATAATAACAATAATAATAATAATAATACAGGGACCAGAGGTGGCATAATGGTTACATTGCTAAACTCCCATGTAGTCAACCATGGTTCAAGTCCCATACCCAGAAGCTTCAAACTCACACCAGGCATGTGTGCATGCGTGCCCAAAATCCTGAGAGGAGAATGGAAGATAAGGGATTTCCCCCTGGCCATCCCCCAGGGGGGGTGATTTTTCACTTTCTGCCTCTCTGGCAAGCACATTCATCCTATAGCAAAAAGAAAATCTCTCAAAACACTAATAATAATAATAATAATAATAATAATAATAATGCATATGTACATGTATGCACCGGCCTTTGTGCTAAGTATTTAACCTCCACTATTTTATTTAGTCTTTCAATGGCACTTTGAGATAAATATCCCCTTTTACAGATGAAGAAACAGAGGCTCAGAGAAATCAAGAAACTTAAAGCTGCATGCTGTATAAGGGGTGGAGCCAGGAATTGACCCCAGATTCATGCTATTTTAAAAGCATTGCTCTTGGGACCAGCAGTTGGTATAGTGGCTATGTTGCTGAACTCCCATGTAGCCAACCGCGGTTCGAGTCCCAGATCCGGTGGCTTAAACTCACGCCAGGTGCGTGTGCGTGCATCTGCATACCCAAGATCCCGAGAGGAGAATAGAGGAGAAGGGATTGCGGCATGGCTATCCCCCCTGGGGGGTGATTCTCACTTTCTGTCTCTCTGTCTCTCTCTGTCTGTCTGGTGAGTGCACACTCCCTATAGCAAAAACCTCTCCAATAGAAAAAAAAAAAGAAAAACACTTCTCTTAACCATTCTGAAGGTTTTCTTATCTGCTGAACTGAACTTCAGTTCTGTCTGTTTCGTGGGGTGATTGTGGGGCTCCATCGGCCAATTCATATTATTTGTCCTCAATCTAAAACCTGGGATGTACGTTTGAAAGCGGGTGGAACAGAGGAAACTGTATTTGTTTTTGTTTTTTCTTTTTTTTTACAGAGAGGCAGATCTTTAATTAGTAATTGTAAAACATATCTATACTTGTAATTTCTGTAATAGGGTCATCTCTTTATGGGCAGGAGGGGTTGTGTAAAATTTTCTGTGTAAAATACATTTGTGGTTTTTTTTGTTGGATACCTTTAAAATTCAAAGTCGTTAATCTCCACCTAATACCCCCAGAAGGTTGCTCTATCAGCAAGCCAGGAAAAGCACATTCAGGGCATGTGGCACTAGGATTCTGCAATGCACCACTCTGACTGCAGCCACTGCTCCCAGCATAAATGTCTCTGCTTATCCATTCATTGCTCCTTCAGGAATTGGCAGTCTGTGTTACCAGGCAACACATACAGCACCTATGTCACAAGGTGAACAAACCAATCAAGACACTTGGAGAAGAAGTTTTACTTGGTCAGCCTCCCACATGGAAAGAGGACACTCTGGGCCCACTCAGGACTGTGGCTGCTAGAATCAGCACCAGAGCTAGAAAGACCCAGGAAACTAGAAGCCTCCCATTCAGATGGTTAAGTGGAAGCCTGTTTGGGAGGATGTGAAGTCTTTGAGATCACAAAGCAACTCTATGGCAGAGCCAGAAGAAGTCAGATTTCTTGATCTTTGCTCCAGTGTCCCATCCCTTGTACCTCACTGCTATCAGTTCAAGTAACACATGCGGCACCATCTGTGTAGCTGACTCTCTGCTCGGTGCTGTGCAGGGTGCAGAATTGTTAGCTCCAGCTATCTAACAATTTTTATTACACTTCCATTAAAGGCAATGCAGCAGATGGTTAAGTGTGCAGGCCCCACAGTCAGGGCACAGATCTCAGCTCAGCCAGTTTTCTACTTACGGGAGAAGGTTAGTGACTTGGCCTTTCTATGCTTCACATTGTCTCCCATAAATGGTGGTAAGGAAATAGCTTGTGGTGTTGTTTTCATGCCTAGCACAAAGGAAAATTCAATTAAGGTTGGTCATTCTTAGTAAAAAAACAAACAAACAAAACAAAACAAAAACATAACACGTGGGGCTCTTGAACTGGGACTCTGGAACTAGACATCTGAGGTTCTAGTCTTGGTTCTTTCTTGTGCTTATCATGTGACATGTGATCATTGTCAAATTACTTTACAATTTCTTGGGCTGTACAGAGGCACAGCAGTGACACAATTAAATCCACATGGAAAGGGTTCTGGGTTCTTGTCCCAGGACTTCCCTGGGCATGTCAGGTGTGTGTGTGTGCTTGTAGTCTGGGCCAGCTGAGGCTAGGAATGGATCATGGCATGAAGACCCTATTAGGGTAGCTCTCATTGTCTGTCTCTCTCTCCTTCTCTCTCTTTAAAAAGAAAAAAAAAATTGCTTACAATTTCCTTGCTTTATTTTACTTATCTGTAAAATAAGTATAACAATGCCATCTCAAAGGGCCATTGTGGAAAGAAAATAATTTAGTATACATAAATGCTTACAACAGTTTCTAGCATATGTAAGTATATAAATTTTAGGTAATATGACCCATCAACGAATATTCATTGTGTAGGTACTAGTAACTGTCTTAGGAGCTCCAGATTAAAAATGAACAAAATAGGCAAATCTCTCTGCTTTCATGAAACTATGACTATTATTACACTCTTAATAATGAAACAGCACTGGCCGTGAATATGGCCATTAGACCTCTAAAACTCTCACTTAAAGGAAAGATAAGGTTTTCATTTCAATATGTAAGATGTTTTGTAGGATAGAAACTGCTGGCTGTAGGCTCAAAGACCCCAGGCTGAATGGCTCCAGAAATCTGAACTGAAATTTGGTTATCTAAGGCATTGTCAATCAAGAATATCCATGAGATGATTATGCCCTCTGGAACCAATGATTGAACTGATCATACATTTTGGACCTCTGCCCCTAATTTTGCTCTTAAGAACACCTGTGGGGAACACCTCAGAGAGACCAGGTCTTTTCAGCATGAGTGATGAGCTCTCTTTGCTTTGCACTTTGCAATAAAGCTGCACTTTCCTTCATCCAGTAAATAAATAAATAATAAAATAATGTCTGTAAGCATCTTAGTTACTGCAAATAGATTAATAGTATCCTAAACACAAGACATGTGTTCTGCTTATAGTTGTGTTACTTGTGTCTGACACTGAGCTGGACCAATAGCATATGTCCAGCAAATTCTTGTTTAATGAACCCACTATGCTTTGCACAGAATAGTGGTTCTCACCCAGGGAATATCAGGCAATGTCTAGAGAGACATCTTTGGTCCTCACAACCAGTGGGGTAGGGAAGAGCAGATGATAGTGTTTCTGGTACCTAGTGGGTAGTGGGAAGGGATATTGTTCAAATCCCACAGCATACGCGATAACCCCCATAACAAAGAATTATGCAGCCCCAAATGTAAATACTTCAAGCTTGAGTCCTGTAACAACTCCTGCCCCCTACAGGCTGCCAGTCTAGGGGGTGGTGATAGCATAGGCCACCAAGTACTGCACAGGAGTCCTTACTATGCAAACCCACAGAAGTACCTGCATAGCCAAAGCTTCTGGCAGAGGCGATATCTGAGCTGTGTCTTCAAGGACACATGTGATGTGAGTATCCCAGGCAAATTGTGTGTACTAGGAGAAGCTGCAGGACTTGAAGAGATGCAAGGGAGGGGAATAACCTGACTGAAGGTTTGGAAGTAAGAAGCAACTGGTTTTGCCAAAGTTCAAGAAAGAGCAGGGAGTGGAGGCTTAGGCAGCAGATCATGGGACCAGGAGAGACACAGTATGGAGTTTGGGCATGATGCAACCTGCATTTCCTAAAGTCTATTTTTTTTTTTCTGGAGAGGTTTTTGCTATAGGGTGCGTGTGCTCACCAGAAAGACAGAGACAGGGAGACAGAAAGCGAGAAATCACCCCCCAGGGCGGGATGGCCATGCCTCAATCCCTTCTACTCCTTTCTCCTCTTGGGATCTTGGGCACGCACGCACACTCACCCTGCTGAATTTAAGCCACCGGGTCCAGAACTCGAACTGCGGTCGACTACATGGGAGTTCAGCAACATAGCCATTACACTAACTGCTGGTCCCGCGACGTCTATTTTCTAAACACTATTTTACTAAGGTAGGAAAAAAAAGAGTTCACAATCAAATAAGTACCAGTGAGTGCTGAATACTACCCATTCCCACTTTGAAGTTGTTCAAGGCATAGAAGTATCTAAAAAGTCCTACATTAGAGAAACTTGATTTATTTCATTTCTCAGAGCCTTCTAAAGTTATTTGACCATGGAAACTTCCAGACATCTAGATACATGGATTCTATAGACTCTTCTTTGGGAGGGAAGCCACAGGCTCTGCAGAACTACTTACTGACTGTCTTTAAGAAATATAGTGGCTGCATTAATGGCTCAGGTTAATCTTTCTGGATCCTGTGTGTAGGTGGATTCAGTAGGTAAAAAATGTTTTTACGTGTTGCTAAAGCACTTGTCATATTGCTGTGGTTTAACCCCATGTCTGTCTCCCCGACTAGACTCTGAGCCCCTTTGTAGGGAGCATATTTATTAATCATTGAATTCCATTGTCTAGCTCATCCTAGAAGATAATAGGTACTCACTACAATTTTTTTGAATGAATGAATATTGTTTTCATTTCAGTTCATTGTCATAGGCACTCAGGCTGAACAAGACAGATGCAAGTCCTGTCCTCGCATAGTTAACAGACTAGCAAGCCTGTAGCAGGCACTGTATATATGTTTATGGGCCAACTGATGATTAGCATAAATAAGACAGAAGGTGGCAAGCATCAGAAATGGGGAAGGGCTTGGGAATCTGTTTTAAACTAGACCCTTGGTCACTCCTGACATCCAGGGGACTGCATGTGAGAATCACTGTGCTATTAATCAGGGACTCTGTCATGACAATTGGGCACGAGAGCAGGACCCAACATTCTTATACCGTCTGTTCCTGACTCTAGCCACTTGTGGCTTTTTAGCCCTAGGACTACTGTCTTTAAGCCACCACTCTGCTTCTTCTGATCTTGTGTTGATCCTCTAAATTGAACTTGGGGCATGGGGGTCCTTTAGAGGCTAAATTCTGTCAGGAAGACCTCTTCTGTTGATACTGAGGAGAATGTATGCCTCAGGTTTCTGCCTCCCCACACTCTCCATTTAACATGACCTACTCCCTCTTGGCACAACACTGGATTCCTGGGTCTCTAAAGTCTTTCTCAAGGTGTACTTGGAGACATTCATGAGGCAAAACACACTTGTGCTTTAATGTAGGCTGTGTGCACAACAAAGCTCGGTTTTGTTTCTGATGTGCAATTTTTTAAAAGGAGTATTATTATTCTTTTTAATAGTTGTATATATTTATGGAGTATCATGTAGTTTATATATGTGTGTGTGTATATTTAGGCATACAATATGTCACAGTCAAGTCAGGCGATAAACAAAGCCATCATCTCAAACATTTATCATTGCTTTATGTTGTGAACATTCAAAATCTTTTCTTATAGCTATTTTGAAATATATACTGTACTAAAACAATGTAATATACATAATCTACTGTGTTTTAGTCCTCTAGAACTCATTCTTTTCATCTAATTTCAATTTTATCTCTGTTAACCAAATTCCCCTTGTGTTCCACTCCTTTCTTCCCTTCCCAGCTTCTGGTATTCATCATTCCACTCTGCTTCTATGTGAGCAAATCTTTTAGCTTCCGCAGATGAATGAGAACAGGTGGTATTTGTCTTTCAGTGCCCAGCTTATTTTACTTAGCATAGGTTTTCGTAGGCTTATCCATGTTGCCTCAAATGACCGTATTTCATATTTCTGTATGTCAGAATTGTGTGTGTATAGCTCAGGTTTTTTTTTTCTTTTTTGGAGAGGTTTTTGCTATAGGGCACGTGTGCTCACCAGAAAGATAGAGAGAGACAGGGAGACAGAAAGCAAGAAATCACCCCCCGGGGGGATGGTCACGCCACAATCCCTTCTCCTCCATTCTCCTCTTGGGATCTTGGGCATGTATGCACACGTGCCGGGCATAAGTTTAAGCCACTGGGTCCAGGACTTGAACTGCAGTCGACTACATGGGAGTCCAGTGACATAGCCATTACGCTAACTGCCATCCCTTTTTTTTTTTAATCCATTTATCTGTTGATAGACATCTAGGTTGTCTCCATATCTTGGCTATTTTGAATTATTCTGCAACAGAATGGGAGCTTAGATATCTCTTTATGACATACGGGTCTCCTTTTCTTTGGATTATATACTCGATAGTTGGATTACTACATACTAAGGTAGTTCTATTTTTAGTTTTTTTTGAGGAACTGCATGGTATTCTACAAGAGAGTGAAGACTTCTCTTCATTTTGTCCTAGACAGAATTTTCTGTGGAAATAGGAAGGAAAAAAATGTCTCTGGTCAATTAATTTGTAGCAGTACAATTATTTTCTTAGTTGGTTGGTCAGAGAAAGAATAGATAGTTGTGTTTGACTTAATGGGTGCCTCCCAGATTCTGACTGGTGGATAATCTTTATCAGAATCATCTGAGAAGCTAATGAAAAAGTTGTATGCAAGCCTCACCTGAGATTTTTTGAATCAGGGTCTCCAAAGATAAAATTCAGGAAAGTGTCTCTCTAAAAAATATCCCCTGGGACAATGTGGGACGAGGGTGGGACATGGCAGAGGGTGAGGGATAGGGAATCAAGGATGGCAAAACAAAAAACAAAGTATACAAGACATAAGAATTGGAAAATTATTTGCTGAAAACATGTATGTTGATGTGCTTGATTGAGCCAATACACAGTGTATTTTGGATGGAAAATTCATTTGTATGCTGTAATGATGTATAGTGAATTAATGTAAAAAATAAATAAATTTAAAGAGAAAAAAATATATATATCCCCTGGGAATACTGACATAAAATCTGGATTGGTGGGTGCTGGACTAATGTGGATGGGGATGGACTACTTTTAGCTTGACCCAATTTCATTCTCTCATTAAGCCAGCTCTGGCTCTCTGGGTTCCTACTCCAAACCTATGCTCAGCATCACCCACCCCAGGCCAAATTTCATAGCTACATGTCTCTTTATCATCAATACTTTGATCTAGCTTATTTCAGCAAAAGTTTTTCATAGACCTGGTAATCAAACCCTGGTGAAACCCCTGGCTGTCCTCCATTCCAACTGAAACCCATGCAGATACTCTGCACAGACATTTCTGGAGAAGGGACAAAACCAGTTTTTTCAGCAGCTATCTCAAGGGATATACATTTCCTAACATTACAGTTTGTAAGTTCCCTAGGGATGAGAACATCATGTCAGCTTTCATCTGATTTGAACAGGTTGTCTGTATACCAATATTTACCGCAACAGAGAATAGGGATATTGGTGAAATGTCTCCTAGTTCTGTTCAGGATGAGACTGAAGATTTTGTTTTATTCCACTTAAATTTTATTCCCAAAGCTGCTGACATTTTCTCTTTTGCTTTCTCCACCAACTCCTTAGTAGAATAAAAGGGCTTGCGTGTCCTAATCCATGTCTTTAGTAAGTAAGGCTGAAGTTCTAATGGTTGTGTGCACATGTAAAACCCCAGTGACTAGACCCTAGACCAGTCTCTGAGTACTCAAAGTCACAGTTTAGAGTCCAGTCCAGTAATCAAAAAGATTTTGGAAGAAATTTCAAAGTATGCCTAGTTCACTTGAGGACCAATGAAAAGAGCTTATTTTATAATTAGAACAAGTTTTTGAAATCCCTCTTTATCTTCTCCTCTTTTTTTTTTTTTTTTTCTGCATTCTACCCCTCATGAAA
This sequence comes from Tupaia tana, assembly GCA_026018925.1. Lineage (NCBI taxonomy): Eukaryota > Metazoa > Chordata > Mammalia > Scandentia > Tupaiidae > Tupaia > Tupaia tana. Next base: position 212,370,660 of record JAKSZU010000006.1, read on the forward strand.
TCTCCCAGACTCTCACAAATACTAACTCTAGCAACTTTTATTTTCAATTCCTCTTGACTTTGTTTTTGGATCTGCAGGCTGTTTTTCATGTTCATTCTTGATATTCTTTGGAATTTGTACACAAAGCCCTAAGAACTGGAATATCAAGCCAAAACTTGATCGCTGAAACATTTATAAAAATGTTTTCATGGGTTGGAGCAGTGTATACAGAGGCTGAGATCATAAACATGTTAATAAACCTCATCTCTGGGACCAGCAGATGGTGTAATGGTTATGCCACTGGACTCCCACATAGTCAATCATGGTTCGAGTCTGGACTTAAAACTCATGCCAGAATGATTAACCCAATTAAAAGATGGGAAAATGAGCTGAACAAAAACCTCTCTAAGGAAGACATATGAACAGCCAAAAAGCATATGAGGAAATGCTCAACATTCCTCATCATAAGGGAGATGTAGATTAAAACCACAATGAGATCTCTGAAAGACAGAGATTTAAAATCCCCAAAATGGTAAATGTTGGTGGGGTTGTGCTGAAAGGGGAACTCTCCTACATTGTTGTTGGGAATGTAAATTGGTCCAACCACTGTGAAAAACAACATTGAGGTTCCTCAAAGATCTACAAATAGAACTATTACATGATACAAGAATCCCACTCCTGGGTATCTACCCAAAGGGTGGGAGAATGCTAAGTTGGAAAAGGGTTTGCATATCAATGTTTATTGTGGCATTATTCATGATTTCTAAGACATGGAACCAACTTAAATGTCCATGAACAGATGAATGGATCGAAAAAGTGTGGCACATATACTCCATGGAATACTATTCAGCCATAAAGAAAAACAAGGCCCTAGCATTGAATAGAAAGTGGTTGAATATGGAAAATTTATGGTTGAATGAAGCAAGCCAGGCTATGAAAGAAAGATATTGTATGTCTCCACTAAATGTATAGTGACTGTGACTGTCTGCACTCTAGGTTGGAGGGCATAAAAGCAGTGAAAATAGTTATGGACACTGGAGACAGTGTGGAAGGAGGGTGGGAGAAGGGAAGAGTACAGGGAAGGAAATCAGGGAGAAAAATAAGAGTGGCAAGACATTTGTGGGACACAGAAATGGTTTATTACCTAAAGATGATAATGTGTATAGTATCCTCAACAGGACTGGTCTGAGATGTATTTCATGTTGGGTAAATTCTCTTTACAAGCCAAATTATGAATAGTGATAGAATGTTTTTTTTTTAATAATAATAATAAATAAAATAAATTCTAAAAAAGGCCAAACCAGAAAAAAAAAATCTCAAGCTGGGTGTGTGTGCATGCATGTCCAAAATCCCAAGAGGAGACTGAAAGAGAAGGGATTACAGTGTGGCTATCCCCCTGGGAGGTGATTTCTTATTTTCTGTCTCTGTCTCTCCAGTGAGTGCATGCACCCTATAACAAAAATCTCTCTAAAAAATTAATTAATTAAAATAAATAAATAAACCTGACCCCCTACACATGTGTGTTTACAGTTATCATCACAGCCCTGCAGCTAGCAACTGCAATAAATAGTATTCTTATAACACTCCCACGGCAGTATAAGGGTACCAAGACTTCCTGTTTCTTCTAACTAGAAACTTTGTTCCTGGATCACTCTCCCTCTCTCATCTTAGGTTCTCCAAGACCTATTATTTACTCACTCTGATGATTTATATTGTGTTTCAATGCTCTGGACTAATGTCAACTGGAAAGCAACATGACAGTTTCAATCAGCCAAGGCCTATCTTAGCATTTGTAAATGTTAAGAGGTGATACTGATTAATTCTGACATCCCAAAAGAAGGTGGCTCATCCACAGAAAGCTTGGTTTTAAGTCTCCTTCCCCACTGTTCTGTATAGATAGGATCTCTAGCACCTTCACCTGGACTCCTTTTCACCTCTTTTCTCCTTCTGTAGAATTCTACTCATTTATACATTTGTTATAACATAGAGTAAAATATATTTGATATATTTCCCCTCATAACAACAAGCACAATATCATGCTCATTATTATAATATCATCCAAGCAAAGAATGGCCTTAAGGAAAAAACAAAGAATCTTGGTTCCATAATAAATAGGGTTGTAAAGGAGAAAGCGTTCTTTCTCTTTACTCTTATTGCTGGGAAATAAACAAAGACTATAAATGAAGAAAGAGCCTAGAGGTCCAAAATAAGGCCAAGAGAAAATAAAAATAAAAGTCTCTAGAGTTGAGTGTTAGAGTCTAGGGGATTTCCTGAGGGGTGGACTACAGAGAGAATGAAGGAGAAGATTTTGGAGGATCAAGTAGCACAAGGCCTGGACTAGTTTATGTCTTGTCCAGCATAGTCTCTATACACCTGGCATTTATTGAGCCCTTATCATGTGCCAGATATGTCCTGAGTGTTTCACCATTTTCCCCACTTTACTGGTAAGAAATTCTAGGCTCAGAGAACTTAAGTTACTTGCCAAAAGCCACTCAGATAATGAACTGTGGAACTAGGATTTAAAACCAGACCACCGATTCCGTATTAATCACTATGCAACACCTGCTTCTCTATTTTCTAATCCAAGGAGTTAATTGGATTCTTTATCAAAATGTAGTGATAACCACTATTATATAACTGTATTTCTGGGGTGTGAATAAGTAAAGGCATGAGAGGAGGGAGATATAATAAATAATATGCGATAGAGAAGGAATTGAGGCTAGATCTTCATATTCTAGATACCATGGTCTTTTAACAGTAGGGTAGTTGAAGAATTTCTTTTGTAGTGACTAGGAAAATTATTTTGTCTATCTGTAGGGGATATATATATATATATATATATATATATATATATATATATATATATATTTCAGCTCCCTTAGATGAGTCAGTCATCGGTGCCTCATTTCCTGTTTCCTCTTCCCATTACTCTATACCATGTGATGGCAAATTTTCTCATTATTCCTCACAATGCCCCAGTGAGGAATCATAAGTAAAACAGTCCTCGTTATATCAATAAGGTAAGGTACAGAGAATATTAATAACTTTCAGTGATTACATAGCTAGGTGATAGTACCTGAAAAATTGTTGAGAGGATCTTAGAGGACAGAGATTGATGGTGATCCTTATTTACATCAACTGAGACTTCCTTGAAAAGCCTTGCATGGACTATTATGATAAATTTGGTCTTGAGTGATTAAATCTATAATTTTGTATTCCTTCACAATATCATATTCTTTTCCTTTCAAAAAATACCTCCCATTGTTTTAGTTGAATAGGATTAGAGGAGCACAGAAAATGAAAATTTCTCCTTTCATAAATTCTGGGGACTATCCACTTAAAATGTATATTCCAGAAAAAATGATGTCATTCAGATTAGACATCTCCCTAGAGAATGATAACATGCTTACTGTGAATGAGTCACCTTCCTTGGGATGTCAGAATTAGGCAGTATCAAATTTAATAAACTTCGATAGGCTGGAAAGAATTCTAATTTATTCAATGAGGTCAAAGAAATTCAGCATCTGAGACAAGGGCAGTAGTAGCTTGAATCTTTTTTTCCTCTAGGTAATCTTGACACTTATTCTTAACTCTTACTTTCAAATATATTAGGAAATAGGAAATAATAAATAATAATATTAAGAAATAAAGGTTCTTAACAGACCAGATAAAGGATTTATCTGGAGTTTAAATCAGAGTTCCTACTTCTTTAATTCTTCTTTAAGAACTTGATACAGTATGCCACATCCATGTCACTGAATGTAACACAATTCTTCCGATAGATGGTAACTACTTGATATGGGATTCATTAGCAAAGATTGGTTCTAGGAACTTTGTTCCTGCCCTCAACTGTGTGAACTTGAGGATACAATTTTCCCTCTCTGTTCCAGAGACTTATGTTTGGTGATTAGTAGGATTCTCCATAAGGTTTTTTTTTTTTTTTTTTTTTTTTTTTTTTTTTTTAGTTTTTGCTGCAAGGTCTGTACATTCACCGAGAAAGACAGAAATAGAGAGAAAATGAGAACTCTCCCCTCAGTGGAGGAGGATGTCTATACTATAATCTCTTTTCCTCCATTCTCTTGAGATGTGGGGCTTGCACAAATGCCCAGCATGATTTTCTTTCTTTCTTTTTTTTTTTTTTACTTTTTTTTCTTTTTCTTTTTTGATTATTATCATCATAATCTTCTTTATATTACATTGGATTACATATAACTTTACAGTGTATTACATTGCTTTTTCAAAAGGGAATGCCATGCATGTCAGTCAATACAGAGACATTAATCTCCCCACTTCATCATTCAATATCTTTTCTATGTTTTTCCCAATCATTATTATTATTCTAATTACTTTTTTGAAACAGTCAATCACTATTTCTCATTTTGCTTGTAAAAAGACTTTATCCATCATGAAATATTTCTCAGACCAATCCAGTTGAGAATACTATACATGTCATCATCAACAGGTAATAAGCCATATCTGTTTCTCACTTTTTTAGCCACTGGGTCTAGTCCGAGTTGGCCATGTGGGATCCAGCCACCTTAACCTCCATGCCACTTGTGGGCTGCTTCTTAAATTTTTTTTTATTTTGAGAGATTTTTGTATAGGACCCATGTGCTCACCAGAGAGAGAAGAAGACACAGAAAGCGAGAAATCAGCCTCCTCCTCTGCAAGGATGATGGCCTTGCTTCAATCCCTTCAATTCCTTCAATCCCTTCTCCACTGTCCTCTTGGGCACGCACACACACGCACCCAGTGTGAGTTTTAAGCCACAGGGTCCGGGACTCGAACCACAGTCAACTACGTGGGAGTCCAGTGATGTAACCATTAAAGCCATCTGGTTGTCTCCATAAGAACTTTTGATCACCTAATTGGATGTGTGTGTCTTCTGAAGCACCAGATCTTGTATTCAAGAAGGAAAACGTATGACCTAGCACTAATTAACGGGCGTGACTGCTGTCCTTAGTGCTGAATTGCATTAGTCCTTAAGATGGTAAAAGTGGATTCTTTTTTTTTTTTTTTTTTTTGGAGAGATTTTTTTTTTTCGCTATAGGGCGCGTGCGCTCGCCAGACAGACAGAGACATAGAGACAGAAAGCGAGAAATCACCCCCCAGGGGGGATGGTCACGCCACAATCCCTTCTCCTCCATTCTCCTCTCGGGATCTTGGGCACGCACGCACACGTGCCCGGCGTGAGTTCTAAGTCACCGGGTCCGGGACGCGAACCTCGGTCGACTACGTGGGAATCCAGAGACATAGCCATTACGCTAACTGCTGGTTCCCAAAAGTGGATTCTTTATGCTGGACGGGGAGGACGTAAAAGAAAGGAAACGAAATATTTAGACTTTATAAAAACTTATACACGTAGGAAATACTGAAAATAGTATTCATTCACATGTATATGAACAAAGTGAGCACAAACAAGCTTAGAAAAAAATAGTATACGTACAGTAGTTATGACTTTTGTGTGAGAGAGAGAGACCTGTTTTCTTTATCATTGTTTCTCAAGATTTGGCATGTTTCTTGGCCAGAGTAGATTCTCAATGAGTTGTGTGTGTGTGTGTGTGTGTGTGTGTGTGTGTTTAGTAGATAATGAACACATTCAGTCACATTTATCAAAGAGGTGAATAGAGGCCTCTGGAGCCAGATTTCCAGGTTCTTATCCTGGTTGTACTACTCACTAGCCATGTGGTTCTGATCAAGCCATTTTACTTCTACCTAATAGGATTCTCTCACAGGGTTATTGTGAAGACCAAAAGTGCTAATGTGCAAAAAGTGCTCAAAACTGAGCCTGCACCATCAAAAGTGCTATGTAATATTATTACTCTTTCTTTTGATAAGGAGACTTAAAAATCATATGCACAAGTTATATAATAGTGATTAAAATTTATTCAGTATTATTTGTTAAGAGATGTATGAATAATATACACAAGTTATATAATAATGATTAAAATTTATCGAGTGCTGATTTTTGTGTCAAACATAATAATTTGGCAATTCCTTACAACAGTACAGACTTTCAGTACTATTATTATTTCCATTAAAAAATGATGAACCACATAAACAGAGTACATGAGTAACTTGCCCAGAGTCACATAGTAATTTTAGCATTGAGATTTAAACTTAGGTTGTGTAGGAATCTGTGCCCTTATGCAGACTTCATAACAGATACAAGAATGGAAAGTTATTGTGTGCAGTAATATCTTTGACTTACTGGACATGCAATGCATTCATGCTTTGAGAACCCACAGCATATGCTGTAAAAATATACAATGATTAAATATAAACAAAAAATCAAACTATATTAAAAAGCTAGATTAGACTGTTAAATCTAAGCAAGACAACACTTCACCGCTTCTCAATATTTGGAATCCCCAGTACTAACTGTATAGGGAAAAAGCTACCTGTGAAAGGGCACTTTCTGTAGGTAATGACATGATGGCTCCAAGAAAGTTGGCAGACTCGAGGAGGATTTTTATGTTAAAAAATCTTTCAGCGCCAGCAGGTAGCATGGTGGTTAAGGTGCTGGACTCCTACATGGTCAACTGCAGTTCAAGTCCCGGACCTGGTGGCTTACTTTCTCATTTTCCCTCTCTTTTCCTCTCTAGTGAGTGTCCATGCCCTATAGCAAATTAAAAGAAATAATAATAATAAAGAAAATTAAATATTTTTTTAAGAAATTTTTCTTTCAATATTGAGTTATAACAGCCTCATTTAAACAAGATGCATTTCTAACATTTTGATCTATTTTTCCTTGAAGTGGTAGAAAGGAAAGGGATATTTGTTCAGTCCCTTTCCAATTAGTATAATAGCATGTGGATCCTAAACGCATGTGATACATACTTCATCTGTTAATATTGACACAAAGATTAGGATATTTTATACTTTTTGGTTTACTTTCTTCACCTCTAGTGCTGTTATTAAAATAATTTTGATAATCCATTTTAAGTTCATTGGGTCAATAATTTACATTTGAATACTAAACATTCTTTACTTAAAATCCCACTTACACAGTGACTGTAATAATTTTAGTTCAAGTCCAACCAGAATGAATGTATTTTCCCATCATTGTTTTGTTTCCATTTTTTTTTTTTCGAAACTAGGGTTCTTTTCAGAGAAGTCTGAATTGCACGTACTATTTGCAAATTGCAGTAGAAGATTGGCATAGAAAAGAAATAATGAGAGCTGCATTATTATAGTCCCAGAAAATAACTGGTAATGGTGTCATCAATTTTCTTAGGATTGTTTCTTTTCTTCCAGTTTTGACTGCTCTAGCTCCATCCATCTGAGCAGGAAAAATGTTAAGTACGTGCTGACTGCTGCTGGGCATGGAGTAAATTATCTAGAGTACTGCAGCTTTCCAGATAAATTGGTTTTCACCTCCCAGTCTGACAAGCTGTCATCATTTAGCCATATTCATATATGGCTCTCATGTCATTAGTCAGTGATAGGCATGCTATAATACATTGTAGTGAGAAATGCACCAGGAGGCTCAGGCAATAGTGGCTAACACTTATTGAGCATTTACTATGTGCCAGAACTCTTGATAGGTTTTTTGCTACAGTATCTCATTTATTGCATGCAATGACTCACTATAACATGTACTGCTATTGTCACCATTATATAGGTTACAAACCAAGCCACAGAAGAATGAATGAACATGTTCAGAGTCATTGTGAGACATGAAAATTGCTGGCTGGCATTTGGAACCAGGTTGTCACTGCATTCTCCTTCCTCTTACATACTCATGAGCTTTTAATCCTTTCAAATAAATTCAATATTATTGAATTCATCTTCATTTTTGTGCCAGGGTCTGTGCAAGGCATCAGGGATGCTAAGATCATTATGACATAATTTCTGCCCTTAAAAGATGACTAGTGTGAAATTTATTGTAATAAAAGGAGAGAGAGTCGCAGAAAAGCAAGTGACTGCCTCAAATCGAAGCTTGGGGAAGAGATCAGGACAGCTTTAGAGATGAGGTGGCTCTTGATCTATGTTTTAACACAGCGGAGGAAACATCACGTACACAGGCGTGGAAGTATGAAACTATGTGATGCTTAAAACAGGTGAGCGACACTATAGCAGGGATGCTGGTGCCAGACCACTTGGATTGGAGTTTGGGCTCAACCTAAATCTCAGCTCTTCCTAATAAAAAGTGGTAAGTACCTCAGCTTCTTTGTATCTGAGTTTCTCATCCCCATAGTGATGATGATAATTCTAGTAATTCTCTGGTAGTGCAGTGTGAGGATTAGAAGATTAAGGGACGCCAAGCCCCTAGATGTTCTTTAGATATAAAGAATATAAACAGTTTAGAGATATATAGGGTACATAGATAACTTTGTATATCTATATCTATAGACAGATATTTAGATATACCTAAAGATAGATAAGCACAAAGGATATGCATAAGGTACATAAAGCCCTTAGGGGTATTTGAGATCATAAAGAACTTAGATGTATAGGAGGTACATAAAGGACTTAGATGTATACAAGTTATATGAAGTATGAGTCAGCTGCAGCAGGGCCCACATAAGTGTCCCACAATAACCAGTTATCGCTCTTATTACACATAATATTTATTGTTTTTAGTGCTTACTAACTCCTCCTTGTTATTTTGAACTAATACAGATTGTACTAGACCACACACTGTAATCTTGTTTCAAGCCTCTCTAAGTCTTTCTGGAGGCATCAACCCAGTTACCAAACTCATTTCCTCATGAAGCAGGCGGGCACAAAATGGCCTTGTGCAAATTTTACACATGAAGAACAACGGCACCTTGAGCTGCCCATCCTGCTGAGAGGAGCGCAGACACCTAGCGTGCTTGGAACTCACCCCTCAAAGGACAGTTTTACTCTGGGTTCCAAGGAAAGACGGAGAGGAGAAGGGTCGAGATGCTCTGCTGAGGGAGAAACCTGTGGCAATGTGTCACGGCTCTCCTTTCTCCCTGACAATGGCATCATTGCCACTGCCATCATTGACGTGGTGGGACACAAAAGAGCTGCCAGAGTGACCCTGCTTGGTCATGGAATCCAATCTTTATAGTATACTGTTGGATCCAATTTGTTAGTATTTTACTGAGGACTTTTGTGTTTATATTCATCTGTAACATTAGTCCGTACTTTTCTTTTTTGTTGCTGTGCCTTTGTCTACTTTTGGCATCAGTGTAAGAGTGACTCAGTTGCTGTCGTGATCTTGTCCTACCCAGCCTCCAGAACTGTGAGAAATGTATGTCTATTGCTTAAGTCATCCATTCTATGCTGTGATCTATGCAGCCTGAGTGCACTAATATGCACACAATGGAAAATGACTGAGGGAGGCTTTCTGGATTTGGAAGTCAAAGAAGAACCATCTCAAGAATTAACATTTGAGCTGAGTTGATCACATAAAGATATTGGGAGCAGAGAAAATTACAAGTGGAAGACATTGAGACAGAAATAAGCTTGGTCTGTTTGAGGATCAGCTAAAGTTAGAGCAGCTGGTGTGCAGTGAATGAGGAAGAAAACATTAGGGGGAAGCAGGAACCAGATCACAAAAGAAATATCATATGTATCAGGGATTTTGCAGCTTTGAGGGGGATTAAAAACTCCTTTGGGAATCTGCTGAAAACCATGTATATGCTCACCACAAAAGACCACATTTACACATTTTGTTTACAGTATTAGCAGGTTTGCAGCCCCTTACCTTCATAAACATCCAGACCCCAGATTTAGAACTTCAGACAAATATAAAGACACTTTGAATCTTACTTAGGGAAAGGGAAGGGAGAAAGACTGTTATTTTTTGTAAACTTCCTTTGTGCTGGAAATTTTGTCAGTTATGGTAAATTATTTATTTGACACATTTATAATCTTATAAGTGATGCAACCAAAATTCAGAAAGGCTAAGTAAGCATGATGCTTTTGGTTAAATAAGACATTAAGAGACAAATAATTTGAATCAAGGTCAACCTCACCCCAGAGATATTATCATTATTATTATTGTTATTGTTATTAGGGTTAGGATCTAGTTTTACCCTGCCAAGGCAATGTTCCTTATTTTCAGTCTGCCAAGGCAGAATCCTTTTCCTTCTCCCTGGCTCTAGTTGAAGAGGAGAGAAGTTCAGATCCTAAGTTTCCATTTCTCTGCTGCTGTGCTGATTATAGCACTGGTCTTTATTACTCCCAGCAGAGTGGTGAAATACAAACTCTACACCACTACCAATTAAGGCACCATCCACTCTACCCACATATGCCTCTTCTGTGTGGATGCCAGCAGGTCTGCTCTAAGATTCTTCCAGCAGATTAGTACTCTGCTCAAAGGAGTCATTTGCTGGTCATCATCATTCTTAATTAGGGATCTAATTCATTGTAGTCGATCCTTTGAACAAGAGGAAGATAGAGACCTGGAAAGGAGACGCAGCCATTCATTTCAAGGTAATCAGCTTTGAAGCTGCTTGACAAATGATATTGATTTCCTCATGCCTGGAAAACCTCCTGAGAAAGAGTTCTGATCTCAGCAGCCTGAGCAATCTACACATTTACTTAGTCACTCACCAGGCAAGGCCAGGAAATGACCTGTAACGCCATGAGCAAAGAGCTCCCTTCTCCGAAAACCACATGCACGAAAATGATTGGAAGGCTCTTCGTAGACAAAATGAGGGTGGAATAGTTAGCAACAGACATGTTCACAAACTGCTCACTCTCCATTTTTCTTCCCTTACAGCTTTATGCAGAAGCTAGTACTAGGATAACTTCCCTTTAGAGAACATACTCGAAAAATATTATTTCTAATGTAAAAGTTATGGTTGGTTTACTGCACCTTTTTATAAACGAGGAAATCAAGGCTCAGAGATGTGAATTACTTTACACAGTGCTGCGCAGTGAGTAAATGAGCAGAGAATGAAAACTCACGTCAATCTGGGTCTGAAGTCTCTGTTCTTCTACTGTAGGAGGCTACCTCAATTTTTCCTAGCTATATATTTTCCCCCATTGACTTTTGATTTGTTGGAACTTTTGAGCCAGTGAAGTCAACATCATTTAGCAGTTAATGACTTCTAGGTGGTAGAATTTGGCCTTGGTTGTCACATCCTGTTTAACTAGAGTGCAGTAGAGCTAGATTGTGATACTACACATTGCCTATAGTTGTCACCATCTGATCTAATTTATAAAATAATTATTCAAAAATATTTACTAAGCACCTGCTACACAAAAGACTATTTTAGGTAGTAGGGATACAGGCGGCCAAGACAGAGTCTTAATTTCAAGAATCTTACATTTCAATGGGAAAGTATGCACCACAAATGAGTACATATTTGATACTACATCAGATAATGACCATTGGAATTAATAAAGGCTTCGGGCTTTGTGAAATTAGTCATCTGAAATATATCATATGAGGAAGGCCTGTATTTGGTGACATGAAACCAGTTGCCATACAGTATGAGTCCATCCTGCTCACAAAGTTTCTTCTGTGTTCAGACAAGCAGTACAACTAATCACTGCTCCCCCTCCAGACAGGAAAATGAAAAACATCCTGGGACTGGGGTTTGCAGTGTTTACTGCCTGTCTGTCCTACTTAAAACTCTTCACCATCACCTACGGAACCAGTCCCAGTTTTAGTCCAGTGAACTAGGTCCTTCATGACCCAGTTTCCTATGCAGCCTGACCTCTGCCACATCGTCTTCACCCTTTACACCCTAGGGAACCAGACTGCTTTTTGCCATAGGGCGGGCGCCACCACGCCCTGAACCAGACTGCTTTTTATGCCTCATGTGAGAATACTAACTCACTCCTACAGACTGCTGTTGATAGTAACCTCTCCATTGGAAAGTCGTTTTTATTTTTTGTCGTTGTTAATCTCTACTTATCTTTTAAGACCAAGTCCTATTATCACCTCTCCAAGAAGTCTGCCTTTGTTTTCTCCAAGCCTAGTTAGATGCTTTCCCTAACACTTCTTCAACATCTTTTAGATTCCATCACTTGACTTCTGCAGTGTTTTACAGTGGGCTGTTTCTCTAATTTTTTTTTTAAAATTTATTTCCTTTCATGAGAGAGAGACAAAGAGAGAGACAAGCATCCCCAATAGGGTCTCATGCCTAGAATTCCCCAGTCTTTCCCGACACCCAAGATCATGGGCATACATGCCCAACATTTACAGGTCCATGAGGGAATCAAACCAGTGATCTCCCATATAAATCCAGCATCGCCTGAGCAACTCATTACTGCTGCTCCACTGAGACAGCACACAATGGGCTGTATCAGTTTAATTTTCTGCTTGAAGGAAGAAACCAGGTTTTCTTCCGTCTCTTTAACTTCATTGCCTAACATGGTGCTGTCTGTTAGAAATCTAATGTAAACCACATTTGTAATTTAAAATTTTCTAGTAGCCACATTAAAAAGTAAAACAAAAGTACTCTTGATCTTATTTATTTTAAAATTATTTTTGACACTATAATGGTACAACATAAGGGATACAGTGTGGTTTCTCACTGCTGAACAAAACATGTTATAATGAAATTAGGATAATTTGAACATTCATCATCGCAAATGCTTGTCATTATTTGTGCTGGAAGCATTTAAAATCCTCTCTTCAAGCTATCTTGAAATATACAATAAATTATTGTTAACTGTAGTCACCCTACTGTGCTATACAGAACACTAGAATTTATCCCTCTGCTGTAACTACAATTTTGTATTAATTAACCAACATTTTCCCACACCCCACTAGCTTTCCTTGACCCTAGTAACCACTATTCTACTGTCTTTCTACAAGGTCAAAGTCTTTAGCTTCCACATACGAGAACATGTATTTCTCTTTCTGTGGTTAGCTTATGTGACTTATTTATTTTCTGACAGATGGAAAAGATGGTATTTTTTTATGTAAAATTAATCTAAAATCTTTTTAATTTAAAAATTTTTTAAATGTTCAAATATCTATGCCACATGTTTCATGTTCTTGGCCATGGATTGACAGCATTGTTTTTGTAAATTTGCAAGCATTTTGAGACAACATGTACTCAAAGTATTAATGGGGTAGTGTCTATTATTTCCAAACTTACTGAAAGCTAAAATAAAGTAGTTGCTACTTATCAAATTAGAATTAATTGATCCTTAACATTGCTACAAAGGTCTTGTATTCTCTGGGCAATTATTTGGTGACCTGATTGAAGGTCTTCTGCTTTTCATAAATTATAATTTTTAGTTTTTTCCTTATCATTTTCTAATGAAATTCCCAAAAATGAAATAATATATTTTACTATCTCCTTATCAAAAATTGTCCTATATGTCTGCATATGTGTATAAGGATCTAAGTCATTTAGCAGCTGGTTAAAATTATAAGTTCAGATGTGTTAAAAAAAATTAGATACATGGGACCAACATGTGGCATAGTGTTTAAGACACTGGACTCCTACATGACCAACCATGGTTCCAGTCCTGGACCAGGTGGCTTGAAAAAACATGTTCTGTGTGTGTGTGTGTGAGTGTGTGTGAGTGTGTCCCAAAATCCCAGGAGGAGAATGGAAGAGAAGGAATTGTGGCATGCCCACCCCCCATGTAGGGAGTGATTTCTTACTTTCACTTTCTCACTGTCTCTCTCCAGTGAGCTCATGTGCCCTACGACAGAAACCTAAATACACACACACACACACACACACATTTTTTTTATTGATATTTAATTCTAATTTGGGGTGACTAAGTTAGTTGATTATTTTTTACCATTGAAATGGAAAATTTATCAAGTATTTGCTGCAAATGCTTCAATTTGTCTGCTGTCTTATTCTTTACGAGACAAACAGAGCTACTTTGTTTTGTTATACTTCAGTAAATTGTAGTTACTATGCATGGTAAAATTTACAATATGCTTTCTTTCTGTTTTCTATTTTCTTTTCTATTCTGATTATAGTATTGGTTTCTGCATCATCACTCAATTCTGCATCAGTAGTCAGTCTGTACTTCAAAATGTGTAAAGAACTTGTCCATACTTATTTATACACCAAAAAATAGTCGACCTATATTATAGACAAAGTAATAGCAAGAACTTTGGTTTAATTACCAACCGAGAGTTATATAGTTATCAAAGTTATGGGAATTGTCAGCATAAAACACCCAACGATACACATTAGAGTGCAGCATTGGTGTAGATGAAAGAAAGCATTCAGGCTGAATAAATCCATCCACAGCAGCCAGACCACATGTGTTTATGCATAATAGCGGAAACAATATGTGCACCTAACAGGTGCGTTACTATGGAAAATAACAGCTAGAGTGAAATATAGTTCTGCCAAAAGAAATAAAATTATGTTCAATAGAAAAATATTTTACTTGATTCCATCTTAAAATTAAGTTTAGATGAATAAAAATTCAATAAAATTAAAATGTATTTCCTCAGTAACACTAGTTACACTAGTTCCACCTTAGCTGTTTGCTAGCCACAAGTGGACAGGGGCTACTCTATTAGATGGTGCAAACCTAACAGATTGTACACAGTCAATAAATATCCTTTCTTTTTAATTTGCCAGAGCACATGCACTTGCCAGAGACAGAGAGAGAGAAAGAAAGCAAGAAAGCACTCCCCCATGTGGCATAATTATGCAGCAATCTCTTCTCCATTGCTATCTCCTTTTGGGATTTTGGGTATGTGCACACATGTGCCTGGCTTCTTTCTCAAGCTCCTAGGTCTAGAACTTGTACAGCATGGTCAGCTACTTTAACTAGCAGGCCATGGGCTAGTGGTTAAACACTCTTTTCTTCTTCTTCTTCTTTCTTCTTCTTCTTTCTTCTTCTTCCTCTTCTTCTTCCTCTCCTCCTCCTCTTCCTCCTTCTTTTCTTCTTCTTTTCTTCTTCTTTTTTCTTTTCTTCTTCCCTTCTTCTTCTCCTTCTTCTTCTTCTTCTTCTTCTTCTTCTTCTTCTTCTGTTTCTTTATTTTTTTCCATGAGAGAGAGAAAGAGTGGTAGAGAGAAACAGAGAGGCAGTCTCTCCCAATAGGTTATAAATACTCCAATCTACCCCCTAGTCTTAGCTGGCCTGCATCATGGCTTTGTACTCAATGTGCTCAGAGAGGTCCTAGGATTCAAACCCAGGGCCTTTCCCATGCGAGTCCAGTGTCATTACTGTTGTATCACCACCTGACCTGGCAAAATATTTTATTAAAGTTTTTTATAGAGTATTGGTATTCTAGAGTTTGGAGTGATATGAACATCCTCCTGGAGTTGAAGGCAGCATGGTGTAATGGAGAAAAACATTGGACTTCAGTCAGGTGATTGGGGTTGGGATTTCCACTCCATAGTTCCTTAGTTGTGTGTGTCAGATTTGCTCTCTTTTAAGAAAAGTGCTTATAACACTTCACATATTGGCTGTGAAGACCAAATAAAAATATTTCTATCTGTACGTTTTAAAACACAGTACAAATGTTGATGTTTTATCTTGTCTGTGCCAGTGAAAAATCTGTCTCAACCTGAAGGTCCCACGGTTCAGAAAATATCAGAATCATAGAAAGGATAGTTTTGTTCTATAGACAGGGCAGCCCATGTCACTGGGAAAGCATGTGTAGACAATTAGGACCAGAGAGATGTCTTTCTATCAGCCAACCACAACTACTCAAACAGTTCAACACTAGACTTAATCAGATTCTTTCTCTCTCCTTTTTTACCCCCTGACAATGGAAATGAGGGGATTTATGATGAAAGATTTAGGGTTTAACAGTTGTATGTCTTTGGACACATGAATGAACTTGCTATGCCTCAGTTTTCTTATACGTAAGATGAGGACAATAATGGAACCTAGTCCATAGGGTTGATTAAAAAGTGAGATACTCCTTATGCAGTGTTTGAAAAAGTGCCTGGCATATATTAGGTTTTCAGTAAATGGTTGGTGATTGTGGTCATTTAGGTTGAGTGTCCTATGGGTGATCTGGGAACTTTCTCTATCTTTCGCTCTCTAATTCTTCTCCTCTGTTTCACATTAGGAAAAGAGTCACAGTATCCTGATTCTCATGTAGGAAATCACAATTTCTTGACATTGAGCTCATCACTGGAAGAGACAATACGTCCTCCACTTTTTTTCAAAATTAAATATCTGTTAAAACAATGCTTCTTTTGATTGGGTTGATTTTTTTTTTCGGGTAAGCTGCTTGAATTCTCTGTGTATTCTGGTTATCAGTTCCTTATCTGAGTCTTAGTTTACAAAAATCTTCTCTCATTCTGAGGGTTGGATGAATATAGAAGATTTATTGCTGAGTGAAGCAAGCCAGGCTATGTAAGTGAGACATTGTATGTCACCATTCAAGATATACCGACTGTCCGCACTCTGTGGTGGAAACTGAGAAATTAGAGGACATAAAAGCATTAAAAATGGTTATAGTTTTTGGTGACAATGTGGAAAGAGGGTGGGAGAAGGGGGAAGGGGGGAGGCAAGACATTTATGAGACACAGAAATGGAATATTATCTGTTGATGGTCATGTGTTTTGTAGAACAATGCTTTTTGCTGACGTCAACCATCTTTCACAGTTCAATCTAAGTGCATCAGCATGCTGGATAGTGTCTGCCTCTTTACTGAGACTTACCAAAGAACCTTCTCCTGATAAAGGGATTGAGACTAACAGGAAATCTTCACTTATTCATTCCACAAATATTTACTAAGCATTTACTCAGTGTCCCACACTGTTTAGTTGCTTAGGCATCAACTTGGAACCAAATGCTAAAAAATATTTTTATTTTTATGGAGCATGTGTGTTGAGGGGAGATGTATAATAAATAATAACATATAAGCACATTTTCCAGTATATTAGTTTGTTTGTTTGTTTTGAAGAGGTTTCTATAAGGCGCGTGCGCTCGCCAGAAAGAGAGAGACAGAAAGAGAGAAATCACCCCCCAGGGGGGATGGCTACGCCACAATCCCTTCTCTTCCATTCTCCTCTCCGGATCTTGGGCATGCATGCACATGCGCCTGGCACAAGTTTAGGCCACTGGGTCTGGGACTCGATGCACTGTTGGCTACATGGGTGTCCAGTGACATAGCCATTGTGCCAACTGCTGGTCCCAAGAATTTTTTAATACCATGAAAAAAATTGAACATACCAAAGGGGATTGGAGGTGTGATTTATAGGGGTAGGCAATTATTTTTAAACAGAATCCCTAGGTTGGCTCTCATTGAGAAAGCATATTTGGCCAACTGGAGGTTATTAAGAAGATAGCCACAGAGTTATTTGGGTGAAAAAAGTGGCTGGCAGAAGGACACCACTAGAAAGTCCCTCAAGTAAAAACTATTCAAAGCATTTGAGAAGACTGATGTGTCTGAAGTGGAGTGAGAGAGACAAGGCCATCGCATGTAAGGCCTTGTAGAACATGGTAAAGACCATGACCTTTACTTCCAATAACATTATTTGAGGGCACAGAATGTAACAACGGTGTATTTCTCAAGCTGCTGTGTCCAGGACTTGTACAGCATGGTCAGTCACTACTTGGCGTAGTTATTTCAAGTCAGATTTGGGCATTGAGGGTATAAGTAGACCATGAAATTAGATCCTCTGAGCTCTCAGGTCTTAAAGCAAATTGAGTCCTTTTGAACATCAATCCCGACTTCCTTCCAAGGCATTTCTACCATGCAGTCAACTTGCCTCCTGTTCTTGGACACCCTGGTGATGGGGAGCTCTGTTCTTCCTAAGGCAGTCCGTATTTCCAGCTCTGCCTGAGAGAGAAGAGACTCCTTTTTATTGAGCTGACATCTGTCTGCTTGTCGTTGCCATCCATCACCTTTATTTCTACCCCCTGGAGGCCTTTCAGAGTAAGTGTAATCTCTCTTCCTCATGACAACCCTTCAAATATTTGAAGACGGCTGCCATATCCCCAGAGCTTTGTCTTCCCCAAGTCGATAGACTCTGGGTTTTGCTATCATTTTTCATATGACAAATATATGCAGCATCTGTTGTCTCTTCTCAGACTCTGCTCCAGGTCTGTTTATTTGATGCCTAAAGGGAGGTCAGACCAGAGCTGTTCCATGTTTGTTCTGAACCATGTTCTAGGAAGTGGTGTGGTGAAGGGGAAAGGATTTATAATCAGATAGATGTGGATTGAAATCCTATCTCTACCCTTTCAGTGTTGTGTGGCTCTGGAGAGATGGTTCAATCCCTCTGAAACTTTGTTCCTATATCTCCAAAGTAAATATCAATACCAACCTTGGAGAACTGTTGCAAGAATTTGGAGATTTGATGGGCTCACAGTTGCTTAGCGCCTTATAGAGGTTCAAAGTTGATTTCTTTACTCCCGTGTATCTTTAACACTGTTTTTCTCTCCCCATCCACTATAAATCTCAGCCTCCTAAATCCTTGGCAGAAATATCATTTAGGCTCTTCTTAAAATTCTTTTTAAAAATCTGCTAGAGGGTGGGTGTGCTCACTGGAGAAAGGGAGAGGGGCAAAGTGAGAAAGTATTCTCCCCCTCTCCCATGGATGGAGGATGGTCACATTGAAATCCCTTTTCCATTTCTCTTTTTGGGATTTTGGGCACACATGCACGTGAGCCCAGCATGTTTTTTAAGCCTCCAGGTCTAGGACTCAAACCACACAATCAGCCATGTGGGATCCAGCCACCTTAACTGCCGTGTTACCAGTTGGCAGAGTCTCTAACTCCTAGAAAAGACATATGTATAATCATCATGGCTTTGTTCATTTGTTTTTTAATTTTCCCAACACATGAACAAATACAGGAAAAAATTTCCCTGGTCCCAGGTCCAACTCCTTAGAAGCTGTAGAAAAGGCTTGGGTCAGGGGTAAATACTATGGGGAGGAGGTGTTGGAGTGATGCACCTACATGCTGCCTGTCTCACTAGCAACCAAGTGTGGGTTTATTCTAAACCTAGGAGAGTGGGCTGTTTCTTTGTAACATGGGACAAAGATGTAACTAGAATTGTCTAATTATCTCAGCACTTCATGGGCACAGCGCTGCAATGAATAGGAATTTCACTGCCCATCGGAGGCTGAGGGATAAAAGAAGATATTGTCCCTGTTTGGATCCAGGAGATAAGGAGTTGGGGGAAAGGCTATGGCATATTTGGGGTGTTATGAGTACTAGTTAAGTGGCTAAATTGAACCCTCCTCGTCACCGTCCTGGTTTAAAATCTCCTCATTTCATGCATGGACTGTCCACTAGGTGATCTCCTAACCAAGACCCTGCTTCCCATCTCAGTTCCAGTTCCCTCTGTGCCCAAAGCTAACTTCTCTCAGTGGCTCCTCTGATAATCAGGTCTCTGTACACTTCACACTCCAGTTTCAGAAGAACTTCCCAACCTCATATTTGGTCTACTCTTAGTTACAGTTTTTCAACATTATTTGTCATCCCCTAAAAGCGCCATTCAAGTCAAGACCTTCAGTCATTTGCACTCACTCTTAATTCCGCCTAAAATGCTTTTCCCCATCTTTTTAATGCCCAGTGAACTCATGCATTCTTCAAAATCCTACTCAAATATCATAAATTAGGAGATCTCTAGCTCCAGTTGCCCATCATCTACCTTATTATTATGGGCATATTGTATTTTATTACAATGATCTGTTCACCCATCTGTCTCCTCCACCAGAGTGTGAGCACAAAGATATAGAGTATCGCTTTCCTAGGGCTTCCATAACGAAGTGTCACAAACTGGCTTAAATTCGTTCTCTCAGTTCTGGAGGTTGGAAGTCTGATATCAAAGTGTCAGCTGGGCCACACTCCCTCTGAAGGTTCTAGGGGAGAACCATCCTTGCTTCTCCAGCTTCGGGTGGTGGCCTACAATCTTCGGTGCTCCTTGGCTTACAGCTGTATCACTCCAGTCTTTACCTCTGTTATTGTGTGGCTTTCTTCCTGTGTCTCTGTGTCCAAATTTCTCCATACTTTCTTTTATAAAGATACCATCCCATCCTACTTCAATATGACCTGATTTTCACTTGATTGCATTGGCTAAGAACCTATGTCTAAATAAGGTCACATCTACAGGCAAGAGAAGAGTTAGGGCTTCAAAATATCTTTTGGAGGAGCCAGAATTCAGGCTTTATATGTTTGTGCATCATCATTGCCTAGCATATAATGAAGACATTAAAAATGCTCATTAAATGATGATGAAATAAATGAAACAGTGAAAGGCATTGTGGGTTATTCCAATATACACACGTTCTCTGCTTGCTCCCATCTAAGTCAGGCCCTGTATGAGGCACTGGAAGTGTAGAGAATAAGATGTAGCTTCAACCATCATTTCCTCCCCAGGATGTGCCTGAGCTCCCCGGCTGTGTATCCTTTGCAGTCCTCAGCTCACCCTGAGCCCCTTGGCTTTAAATAGATATTCCAGTGTGTCTGATATCAGACACATGCTCATGACTAATTCAGGACCTTCCTGGCAGTGAGTTTAGGAGCGTGGGTGTCCAGCTGGGACTCCCTCTCCCCTAGGATCACTGGATCATGCTCCTATTCAGTAGCTGCAACAAGCCGTAGGTTGTTTTGAAATAAGTCCTTACTCCCTCTACCCTGTTCTTCTCTGAGTTTTATTTTCCAATTTGAAGAGGAGGCAATATCCAGTGTCTCAAGGTTGCTGAGATAATGAACATGGAAGTAATTGACAACACTAATTATTAGTTATCTACTATTTGAACTTTATTTTTTAAATGTTTCTTTCTTTCTTCCATGAGCAAGTGAGAAAGAGAGTGACAGGCCCCCATAGGATCCTGACTCTGTAGTCCATACCCCAGCCTAAGCCAGCCCTGGAGCATAGATACACATGTGGCTGACCTACTCAAGAAGGCCTCTGGACATGAATCAGGAGCTTTCCATGTGGGTTAGCCTTTCGGAGCATCATATGCCACTATTTGAGCCCTCAGACTTTATTTTAACACACATTTTCACTATTCTTGTAATTTCACCCTTTTGCAAGAAGCTCTTCCCATCAAAAGATGGAGTCTTTTTCTTTATTCTTTAAATATAACTTTTTAAAGGTTTATTTATTTATTTATTTATGCCATATTTTGTGCACTCACCAGAGAGAGATGGAAATAGGGAAAGTGAGAAATTACCCCCCCCCCCCCCGGGGGATGGCTGCAATCCCTTCTCCCCAATTCTCTTCTCAAGATTTTAGGTCTGCACACACATGTGCCTGGCATGATTTTCAAGCCACCAAGTCTGGGACTCGAACCACTCTGTGGCTTTTAGCAGTCTTTGAAAAAATTCCTTGAGGATTCTGCAAAATGCTGGACCTCACTTTCCCTCAGGGTGGTCCCCAGGGTGCAGCCTGTCCTGGGAGTCCCGTAACCTCAGATGTCCTGTACCTTATCATTAATGCCATAGTCACCTATTAACGGATCTCTTTCCTCAGATGGTATGCATTACTAAGCAGATCAAAAGCTGGCCATGGCTTCTGGGAACATTTGGTCTAATACCAGAGGCATTATGTATAAATGCTCTGAAAAGAGCCTGAAACAGTGCTGAATACAGTAATTAAATGCATCAGAATAAGTGTCATGGTTATAAATGAATCCCAACTTAGAAAGGGATATTCAAAATCATATTTTACTTACCTGCACAACAGTTTTATGAGCCAGGATAGAGATCCTACCCCCTTTTATTTATAAAGAATTGGAAGCCTAAAAGATTAAGAATATAAAAAGTGATAAGTGTTGGCGGGGATGTGGTGAAAAGGGAACCCTCCTACACTGTTGGTGGGAATGTAAACTAGTTCAACCACTGTGGAGAACAATATGGAGGTTCCTCAAAGATCTACAAATAGAACTACCATTCGATCCAGTAATCCCACTTCTGGGTATTTACCCAAAAGACAGGAGAACGCTCAGTCAGAAAAGTGCTTGCACATCAATGTTTATTGCAGCATTATTCACAATTGCCAAGACATGGAACCAACCTAAATGTCCACAAACTGATGAATGGATTGGAAAAGTGTGGTATATATACTCTATGGAATACTACTCAGCCATAAAAAATAACAAGACCCTGGAATTTGATAGAAAGTGGTCAGATATGGAGGATATATTGCTGAGTGAAGTAAGCCAGGCTATGAAAGAAAGATATTGTATGTATCCACTCAATATATACCGACTATCAGCACTCTATAATAGAGAGCAAAAAATTGGAGGACATAAAAGCAGTGAAGGTACTTAATGAGAATAGGACAGTGTGGAATGGGGGAAGTGAAGAGAAGAGGATAGAGAAAGATAGCAAGTGAACAATAGAGAGGCAGGATGTTAGTGAGAAATAGATAGGCTTACTAACTGTTGATGTTGACATGTATAGTATTCTCAACTGGATTTGTCTGAGAAGTATTTCATGATGGGCAAAGTATTTGTACAAGCAAAATGAGAAATAGCAATTGACTGTTTTAAAAAGTAATTAGAATAATAATGATTGGGGAAAACATAGAAAAGATATTGAATGTTGAAGTGGGAAGATTAATGTCTCTGTACTGACTGACATGCATGGCATTCCCTTTTGAAAAAGTAATGTAATACACTGTAAAGTTATATATAATTCAATGTAATATAAAGAAGAATATGATGATAATAAAAAATTTTAAAAAAAGAAAAAAAAAAAAGAATTGGAAGCCTAGCGAGGTAACGGGACTTGCTCAAGTTCACACAGTTAGCGTATTCGTTTTTGCTATGTAACAACCATCCCAACATCTGAGGAAGGACATTTAGAAGACAAATAGAGAGGCAAAGCATTAGTGGGACAAAGAAATGTGGTGTTATCTGTTGAAGATACTTTTATAGTTTTATCAACTGGACTAGGGAGAAATGTTCACATGTTGAAATATTCTGTTTGTAAGCTAAATAATGAGATTGAATGTAAAAGAGAAAATGAAATTAAAAATGTTTTAAAAAATAAACTAATAATCATTTATTAGCTCATGTTTCTGTTTGACTTCAGGTCCCTTGGATGGTTCTTCTGCTGACCTCACTTGGCTTATTCATGCTGCAGTTACTTGACCTGTTTTTAGGAGGGTCTCCGTCACTCTGTCAGTTGGTGCTGTTAGCTTGGGTGATAGAGATGATTGGGTCATATGTCCAAGTGTTTTTAACCTGTGTTTGCATTATATTTACTATTTTCTCATTGCCAATCCAAAGCATATCATCAAATATAGCAAGAGAGTGAAGAAATTTGTTCCATCTTTTAATGGGAAGAGCTGCAAGGTCACCTCACAAAGAGACGACAATAAAGATATAGGAAAATTTCTATTTTTACAACCCACTACAGCTAATGAGTGGTAAACATGGAACAGGAACTAATTATTCAGTCCTCTCCTGCTCTGGTAGGGTTCTAATGCTCTTTTTAAAATGACTCAGTGTGTTATAATTATGATTCTACATTATGCGTATAGCACATTACAAGTTTACAAACAGGTTTATGTGCTAATCTGCTGACAAGTGTCTGGATGGAGCTGGTTGTGAGTAGGGAACATGAGAGAGGCCAGCTGAGTGAAGGTATCAGTGACTCATGGAACGGCAAATTTGGGGCATCGACTTGATTGGATTAAAGGATGCCTGGAAGGCTGCTGAAACATTGCTTTTAAGTGTATCAGTGAGGGTTGCCTGACAAGATTGGCATAGGAGTCAGTGGGCTGAAAGAAGACATCTGCTTTCAATGTGGGCAGACACGACTGAACTGGCTTGTAGCATTGGAAGGACAGAGAAAGTGAGGCTCTGTTTGCTCTTTCTGCTACTCTCCGACCCTTCTTTCCAGAGCATGCTGTGTGTTCCACTCCTACACATTTTGCCTATTCCACCTGTGCTTCTCCACCTGGCCATTGGCTAGGTTTTTTTTATTATTTATTTATTATTTATTTATTTATTTGTTGCCGGCTCCTTGGCCCTGGGCCATTTCAGGCAGTCTTTCCTCTTTGAACTCGGGACTCATACCTGTGGCTGCCCAAGTGTCCCCTTTCAGTATGGATTGGAACTATATAAACTCTCTTGCTTCAGAGTCAGTCTTTAAGCTGTTCTCCCAGCAAATAGATGGCCTATTGTCATACTTCTTTGCCTTGCAATCATGTAAAATAATTACTATAAGAAATCTCTTTTTTAAAATATATGTATATATGTGTGTGTGTATACATATATATGTAATAATAATAAAAAAAAACAGAGACATGATGTCCAGTTAGGAGGCTATTAGCAAATAAGAGGGGATGATAGACTGAATTGAACTACAACTAGGAGGGAGAGGAGAGGATAAATTCAAAAATACTACTTTGGAGGATGACTTAATTGAAGATTAGGTATGGGGAATGAAAAAGAAGAATGACTCCAGAGCTCCTGGTTTGGGTGACTAGACCAATAGGAGCTGGTCATGGGGAATGAGGAACAGAACAGGAAAGAGTGGAGGAGGATGGACAGTTTCAATATGTGCTGTGTTCTACTAGAGTGACCACTGAGGGTCTCCAGAGAAGTAGGTCATTGAATATGAGGGTATAAAGGTTAGGAAAGAGATACGAGTAGGTAATGTCAGGCTGGAAGTTATCTACACAATCTACACAAATTCTTTAGGATTTGATGGTTATTGATTGAAAGTTCAACTCAAGCCAGCTCAGAACAAAACAAAACAATGAATACTTGAGATTTGACATTCTGTTATCAATACCAGTGGAAAGTCCTGGAATAGCCTTTCTTCAAGCATAAATGGATCCAAAGGTCCCAATGATGTAAGCAAGGCTTTATCTCACTCTCCATCTCTTTGTTCTGCTTCCTTCTGTATGTTGGCTTAATTCCAGACAAGAAAGCAAGTTTTTTTTTAATTTTTCTTTTCATTCATATAATAAAAGCATGCCTTCAATCAGTCACTCATTAGTGATATTTTGTCAAACTATCGAGACTTAGAGGACATGGTTTTAGGACTATGTCCTAAAGGCCAAGGCTAAGGGCATCCCCAAGGGACTCTCCTCATGCTTCTAGATTTGTGTGTGTGTGTGTGTGTGTGTGTGTGTGTGTGTGTGTATTGTTATTGTTGTTTTGTTTTCTCATCCTTCTGGAAGATCAGGTTTTGAAAGTATCTGGGTCAATTCGGTGGCTCACTGGCCATATTCAAACCAGACTAATTTTTCTACATCCAGTTGGCTGTAGTTCTTCTTTGGGCAAGACTGAGTATTTCCAAATAACTCCTGAGATTCAAGAGTTAAAAGTTCAGGACTTCCCACAAAAGAAAGAGAAGGTATGTATTTAAATGTCATCCCTGGGATGAGAGAGGTCAGCAAGTTTGGAAGAGAACCAGGAGAACCAGGAGGAAGCTATTTCATTTGTCCTCCTTCCAGGAAAATGTCAGAATTATCAGACAACCTGCTTTTATCTTGCTCTTCTGTCCTCCGGAGTCCTGTTCACCAGACAGTTATTATCTTTAGAATGTTAAGCATCTCACCAATTGCTGTAAACAGCCCCAAGGTACACATCCAACACCTATCATGCCGATTAAACTATTAATATGGAAGAAGAGAGCAGCAGAAGAGATGATCAAGTTACATTTTATTTTTTCCCCAAGAAAGGCATAAGTCAGCACAGAGTGCTGTATCTGAACAGCTTCTGAAGACACCTCCTCCCAAGAAAATCATCTCCTTTTCTGTGAATCTTAGCAGCTCTAGCACCTCCTATGAGGAAATCTCTGTTTTCTTCATTATTTGTAACATATACATAGCTAATTGAATGATTCAGCGTTTAGGCCAAGTAACAGGCAGTTTTATTTATTCTGATTGTCAGTTTTTTCACCTAAAATGATAATATAATGTCATGGTTCTCTCTGGGTTATTTAGAAAAATGAAATGATATAGTAATCATCAAGTATTTTGAATAGTCTTGATATATACAGAGAACTTAATTGTATGGTAGCTATTACTATATAGTTACAATATAACTATTATAGATACACAAACTCTTTGGAATGTGTTTTCTATTTTTCTATCCCTAAACATTTGCCTTCTTAAACCTTTTGTTGAAATGAGATCATACACAAATAAACAAGTAAAAGATGTATGGCATGTAGAGGGGCTCAAAATGTGTTGCCCCAAAGTATACCACTTTGGCATAAGGTGTTTTTTTTGTTGTTGTTATTTTTGTTTTTGTAAAAGAAAGCAAAACTATTTATATAGACCAAAACACCACAGATAATTTTATGTATTTTTTTTTTTAGAGGTTTTTGCTATAGGGTGCGTGCGCTAGCCAGACAGAGAAAGAGAGAGAGACAGAAAGCAAGAAATCACCCCCCAGGGGGGATGGTCACACCACAATCCCTTCTCCTCCATTCTCCTCTTGGGATCTTGGGCATGCACGCACATGCACCAGGCCCACCGGGTCCGGGACTCGAACCGCAGTCAACTACATGGGAGTCCAGTGACATAGCCATTATGCTAACTGCTGGTCCCATCCACAGATAATTTTATGTAATGACCCAGTGACCAAATATAAATATATGACCACAAATATCATAAAGTCAATGGACAGAAAATAGATCTGGAAAAATATTCAAAACACAAATCACAGATAAGTGGCTAACATGGAAAAAAAATAGTTCTTATTGACTAAAAATACAGAGACAAAACCTTGATCCAGCAATTCCACTTTACCAAAGACATTTAAAATCCACTTTATCAATGTGGGCCACTGACTATAACTTTGTTTATAATGACAAAAACAAACACTGAAAAAAAAAAACAAACTCTTGATTATGGAGGGGTGAATATGTTTTGATACCCTGTATTCACAAGGTGGGTAGATGTTTTATAAGATAATGACTTAGGGGCCAGTAGGTGACACAGTGGGTAAGGCGCTGGAGTCCCACGTGGCCAATCATGGTTCGAGTCCCAGGCCTGGCTTGGAACTCATGTTTTGAGTTAAAGGCGTTTGAAATTCAACAGATGTAGAAAGAATCCCTTCTGTGGAAAGAGGAGAGTTTCCTTCTCTGACTACAAGCAGACACTTTTGAGAAATTAGAACAACAATCAATCTCTCCTAGAGACCCTGAAGAAAAAATAAAATCAGCATCAAAAAGGACCTACACAAAAAGCCTAGTTTCCCTCCTGGATGACCTTCCCACAGTTGTAGTTCTTAGAGACCTAAAACCTCTTTTGTCTTGTCCCTTCTCTACAAACTTGTTTTTTGTTAAGATGCTATATATGCTTAAGCGCTAAGGACCCCTTTGAATCACTTATCACCAGATTTCTCCTATTTAAAAGGCACTTTATGACTCTATTTTTCTCTTGTTAATCAGTCTTTTGTCCTTCTAAGTTGCAAAGCTCCAGCCAGATCCTAGAAGGTAGAGGAAAAAGTGGTTCTTTTTTTTTTTTTTTTTTTTTTTTTTTTTTTTTTTTTTTTTTCCCTTCTTCTACATGCCTCAAATAGTATGGAGCAAAATAAGCCATGAAAGATGAATAAGGAGGAGGAGGAGCAGGATGCTAATTTAAAGCAGGAAGGTAGGCATAGCAGGTTTCCAGGGAGCCTTTCTTTCCTGTTACTTGTAGCTGAGGGATCCTTTGAGTTATATTAGGTTTCCTAATAAGGCTTGATTGTTGGCTTCTTGAGCTTGCAGTTGGCAGTGAACACAGCGAGTAGCAGGAAGAAGATAGTACATATGTGAGCATAGGAGGTGTGCAGACTGCTGAGGACGCAAGTAGGTGTATCGGGCAGGCAACGAGATTATCCAGATCGCAGAGAGCCTCCTGGGCTGTGACTCCTTGCCTCTTTCATGTTCTGGCTCGAGTCAGGAGGAGATGCAAAGTCCTCTGCAGTATTCCCATCACACAGCTGTATTAAGACTGGATTCTTCTAATAAGACTTTGCAAAGGGTTAGGCTATTGGGTTCTAGGGAAATAAACACAGGGAGACAATCATTCTAGCTAGTGTCTGTGCTGCCCGAATGGTAGCCACTGGCCATACGAAGCAATTTGACTCTAAACGTATCAAACTAACATTTGAAAAAACTCCTAGTCATACTGACTATAGGCGGTTAACAGCCGCATGTGGCCCAGTGCTTCGCAGCTAAGCTGGTCGTTACTGTACTGGCTAGTGCAGACGCATGACATTTCTGTCATTGTAGCAAGTTTTATCTGACTGTGCTGGCCTGACTATGTCTCAAACTTTTGGTGTGCATATGAATTATTTGGGATCTTGGTGCAGAGATCTGGCAATCTGGGTAAAAGCAGATTTTGATTCCTGCGTTTCTAATAAGCTTCCTGGTGATTTGATGCTGCCGGTTTATCAGCCACCCTTTAGTCACAAGGGCTTAGAGGTGCCGGCATGGTTTCTAGTGCTCACATAAAGCAGATTGCACTCAGGAAGCTGCTCCGTAAGGTCTTTTCACATTTATCTTGTATCTTATTTCTCAACTGTAGGTAGAAAACCAAGAGTGCATTAGCCTTATTGTCCCTGATTAGAGGTTCATGGCTTATGGACAAGTGTGTGAACTAAGATGCAGAACGCCTAGAGGAAACCCCTGGCTTTAGAATTTATCAGCTGTATGAACTTGAGCAAGTCACTTAAACTCTCTGTCCCTGAGTTTCTGTCATCAAAAGAGGGAAAATAATAATGTCTTAAGATATTACCCAAAAAGTCTTAAGTGCTCTATAAATGATAGCTATCATGTTTGTTAATCAAATAAGTGGTTTCAAGGCTCATTTATACACACACATTCTCTGCTAGGAAGCAGGGAATGTAGAAATAATTAAGACACAGGCCCTGACCTTGTGGGGCTCCTAGATAGTATTTCAGACATCTGGCACTGACATATGTCTTTGGGGAATGAGATACTATGTATTTTGTTTAATAACTTAAAAGTCTTATGATGTTAGATGACACCTTTTTACAAAAATCTTTTCAATTTGCTGCTCAGTATTTCTGTTGATGTTATAGGATGACCTTACTGGTAGCTTAACAGTACGATAAGTAGGATATGTAACCAGAACTTAGGTTGCTGAACCCACTCCAGTATAGTATCAAGTATAAGAAAAAGACAGTCCAGCAACCGACATTATTAGAAACAGATCTGTGCTTTTTCCTGGCTTCTCTCAGAGTGTCCCAGAGATACAACTTATATTTCAAACTTGTGCTTCTTAAAATATTGTCCCCTATTGCTCTCAACTTTCTCATTCATTTTCCTACCAAATCTTCGCTTGAAATCAAGCCCAAGATTCTTCTACCTCTTTCTGCCAGTTTCCCATTTATGTATGAGCCTCAAATCTCTGCCCTCTCATCTCCCCATTCCTCACTCATCAGCTCATTCCTATAACATCCTCGTCTACCAGTTCTGATGTTCACAGGCCACATTCCCTTTCTGAAAGCCTGAACTCCTGGACCTTCCTATATATTGCAATCTTCTGGAAGAGGAAGTCTGGCTCCAACTCTCCATGCTTCTGAGTAGAAATCTGTCCCTTCCCCAAATAACAAAGAAGATTCAGAAACGTACCCTGGAAGCAAAAATCCTTCTCCGACAGAAAGGAGCAGAGAAGATATAGGAGGCAGAATTCTTAAGTATCCTGTAGGATCCTGCCCCCCACTCATCTCCCATGAACACAATGGGCATTACTCCCATGATTAGGTTATATTGATGACACTCACTTTAAGAAAGGGATATCATTCAAAATGTAATTGAAGTTATCAAATAAGCTCTTTGAAAGCAAAAGCCAGCCCATGGCCTGGTGGTTACATAAGCTGGCTCCTACATGACCAGCTGCATAGTTCAGTACTAGACTCAGCAGCTCGAGAAACGCTTGATGTGTGTCCATAGATGCCCACAATCCCAAGGAGAAAGTAGAAGAGGGGGTTGCAGCATGACCATTCCCCATGAAGGTTGCTTTCTCATGTTTCTGGTCTCTCTCTTTCTTTGTCTCTCTCTGGCAAGTGCACACATCCTTTAGCAAAATAAAAGAAAAAATAAAACATTTTCTCCAGTTGGTCACTGGGGAAGACTTCAGAAAGATCTGCTCTTACTGGCCTGGAAAAAAACAACCACCATGTTGTGAACTGCCTCTGCCGGCCACATGGCAAGAGTGTGGGTGTCCTTCAGGAGGTGAGGAAAATCTCCTGGTGAGGAAAGAAAGGCTTCAGTCCTACAATCTTAAGAAACTGATTTTGGCCAACGACTTCAATGAGTATCAAAGTGAATTCTTTCCCAGAGGATCGAAAAGGGAACACAATCTGCCTGACTGACACCTTGCTTTTAGTCTCATATGAGTCTAAGAAGAGAACCCAGCCATGCCACAGCTGGACATCTGACCGACAGAACTATGAGCTCATGAATGAGTGTTGTTTAAGCCTGTACGTTTTCAGTCATTTGTAACCCAGCAATAGAAAACCAACGCAGAGGGAGAGTGAGGACAGAAAGGATATGAAAGCTCCCATGCGAAGACTTTCTGCTTCTGTTATAGATTAGAATATTACTACTCGCACAGAGCAAGGCTAAGGGCCGAACGAGAGGCACTGACAGGAAATGCTGAGAGACACCTGTGGAGGGGATTCTGCCACCCGGGACAGTAAGAAATGCCTGTACGAGAAATGGAATGCAACCGATGACAAATGATAGGATTTGGTAGCTGGACAGGACAGGGAAAGTTCTGGGGCAAGGAGAGTCATTTAAGTGGAAGTGTGAGCAGAAATGTGCAAGATGTGTTCCAGGAAGAGGGAGGAGACATCTATGGA
Source organism: Tupaia tana (assembly GCA_026018925.1). Lineage (NCBI taxonomy): Eukaryota > Metazoa > Chordata > Mammalia > Scandentia > Tupaiidae > Tupaia > Tupaia tana. The sequence goes on from JAKSZU010000006.1 coordinate 212,401,256, forward strand.
CCTGCCTACCTATTCCCTCCTGCGTTGTTGTAGCCATTCCAGACAACGCTGTGAATAAGTCACACACTTTCACACCACCAGGAGTTCACATGTGCTCTTTCTTCTGCCTATGACTCCCTTTTCTGCCTTCTTTACTTTCTTTAAAGACACAACACAAAGCTCATTCCCTGCATACACTCCTCCCACTTCTCAGTGTCAGAAATGTCAATCCCAAGCCCAAGGTTTCATGGTTTATAAGCAGAAACTGAGATACCGAAAGACTTATTCTTTCTTCATTTTAACGTTCAGTGAAAAAAAGGAAAGAAACTCTGCTGGGTCAATAGTCAACTTCAAATTTGTCCTTTTACCCTAATTTTCATTTCCAAAGGGTGGATTTCTTAAAGCAGGGCACACTGGTAACTTGGCTGGGCTTGCAGCCCTGTTCTAAGGAGCCTGTGGCTGTAACTTTCTAAAGCAGCCGGAGCTGTGAGGAGCTTCCCAAGGCCCCCTAAGAGAACTGGAGGGCCCCAGGCTCTTCCCACAGAATCCTTGATCATTTTTCTCAGTTCCTCCCCCAGAAACGTGGGGCTAAATTAAGCCCAGAAGCCGAAGAAGGGGTGAGTCAGCACCCTCCCAATGGAGCAATCACTGCTTGGCTGCTCCTTGTAAGAAACATCCCCGTTGAGCTGAGTTGTTTATGCCGAGAGCCATAAGTGAAAAATGAGCTAAAACAGGTTGGGAGCAGGCCCCCTCCTTTCCGGAGATGGCATGGTGCTTAATAGTGTGCTTTCTGTGCCAGTATAAATAAAGTGGCACACACGCCTCTGAGAAGGGGAAACCTGGTGACAAAGGAAGAGCCTGGGCTGGAAGCCAGGTGACCTGAGGTTTAATCCCTGTGTTACAGTTTACCAGGTGTGTCAAATGAGGTTAATACTCTTAACCCTTCTAACTCTCCTTTTTCTTGGTTACAAAATTAAAATGTAAGCCCTGTTGATTTTTAAGTTTCTCTCTGGCTCTGCCTTCCTTTCAGTTTATCTGAGCAGTTCCCTGAGTGCTAGGTCCCCAAGCTCACTTGTAAGTCTTTTTTTAAAGAAGTTTTTGCTATAGGGCATGTGTGCTCACCAGAAAGACAGAGAGAGACAGAGAGACAGAAAGCAAGAAATCACCCCCCAGGGGGATGGCCACGCCACAATCCTTTCTCCTCCATTCTCCTCTTGGGATCTTGGGCATGCATGCACACATGCCCAGCATGAGTTTAAGCCACTGGGTCCAGGACTTGAACCACGGTCAACTACATGAGAGTCCAGTGACATAGCCATTATGCCAACTGCTGGTCCCAATAAGTCTTGGATATTGTGTGTTCTTATAGGTGGAGAAAGGAATTCCAATATGGCCTATGGCAGCCATTGCTCCATTGAGTCAGATTTAATCAGGACTCACTATTGAACACCCACTCTGTGCCAGGCACTGGGAAATGGCTGGGTGAAAAACATAGGATTTCTTTAAGAACTCATGTCCAGCAGGTGAGAGTCTGAATAGAAGATATGGACAACCAAAAGGTGACCAAGAACACAAACTCTTTTGCTAAACCCTGAATGAATGACCTGGGCAAATAGCTCAGAATAAGGAGTAGTCAGCAACAGTCGGAGTGGAAGTATATTTCAGCTGGAAATTCACTACTATTACTAGATTTTTCTCCCACCTCAGTCAAAAGTTTTACTGAGAAAGGAGTCAGTATGAAATGACCAGAGAAGTCAAAATTCCTTTTCTTCAGATGATCTAACACTTTATTATTCGTGTAGTTTTCCTTAGACATCAAGAATAATTCAGAGTTGATTATTACCCCAAATTCCCCGTCCTTGAAAAAAGAATAATTCATGCACAGTGGTAGGGAGCACTCAACTGAAAAGACTTCTGCTACCAAGAGTAAAAGACTGAAACATTTCCATGAAGTTCAGGTTATATTCCAAGTATATGCTCCCTCTCGTAGATTTAACCTGACCAGTACTTCCAGAATGTCTTTCAAATATTCAAAAAAAAATTATGACATTTGCATTTTAAGTCATATATAAAACAAATATTAAAATTTAATTACATGTGTAATGTTTTCAAATATAATTTGAAAGGTTTCACTTCATTTTATTACTTTCTCATTGAGATATTTTTTGGTCTCCAATTTCTTGATCTGAAGCTTTGAAAATAAAATTAACAAAATTATGACTATCATACACACAGAAGATGAATAAAGCATATTATGTATACCTGAGGGGTCTCCACAAATTCATAAAAAATGTATATTATGAAAAACTATGCCCAGATTTCAGACTTTGCTCTACACTGAAATAAACTCAAACTTCAATTCTTTTTTCCCACCCCTGGAGTACTCTTGTAGAAAGCAAACACTACAGACCCACCAGTCATGTGATATGATCCTATAGGTTCCCACTCCCCCTTTATTTTGTAAACTTGTCCAACTCATATTTGTCCTTTGCAACCATAACCATTACATAGCACACGAAGCACCTAAATGTGGTACTGAGTGCATAGTCAGTGCTCAGGAGGTACTCAATCTGATTGTGGGTCACAGACATATTCAGCAAACACCTACAGAGGTTACATTATATGCCAGCTCTGAATCCACTTCTGGAAAAAGAAAGATGGGATAAGATCTGGTGCCCCATCCCAGAACCACAAGGGAGATTTACACATAAACACAAGAAACTGAAGTTGATAACAATTCACGTTCCTGGAGAGCTTTGCCCAGTGGCTTTGGGGCATAGAGGAAGGAGTGATTCCTTTGAAGAAGGAAAAAGCATTTGCTAATGAGCACAGAGAAGAGAACTGGTTGTTTCAACACAGGAGGTGACATGAGCAGAGGCTCGGAAACCTGGGCAAGCAGGCTCACCTTGAGACGCTGTAGGGAGGGTGGCCTAAGAAGTATGGGGGTGAGTCAAGGAAGCAGTTGGACTTTCTCTTAGGGTAGAAAGAAAGCAACAGATTCATATAAGTGCTTCAAATCTATGAGAAAGATTCGTCTCACAGTGGGGTAGAAGTTTGAGGCTTATGTGGAAATATGTTTTATCACTGCATGTGACAAATAACAACGATAATAATAATTGTCAATGTTTATAAAGCCTGCTGAGCACTGCAAATGCTTTATGTCACTTACCACAAAAAAAAAAAAATCTTCTGCAGTATCTACTAGTATTACTGTGAGACGGTAAACTCTAATTGACAATATGTGCTCCGAAGTTAGACTATTTGTGCTGAAGTCTTGGCTCCTCTCTTACTAAATGTGTACTTTCAGGCAAGTAACTTAATTTTTCCATGCCTCAGTCCTCTTATCTTCACAGTAGGGTAATAACAGTGCCAAGATGATGAGGTTTGTGGAAATGACTGAATGAGAGTCTACCTGTGCAGTTTACAATAATGTCTGTCCAACACATGGTGTTTAATGAGTGTTAATGCTTATTGACCCATTTCACAGGGGAAGAAGTCAAAGCTTTCTGAAGGAAAGTCACATTTCAAAGGTCACTTAGCCAGTAAACTGAACATTCTGTATTCAAAATCAGGAAGCCAAACCACAAACTTTTTGCCTTCATCCAAGCCAGGTTTGGTTGTAGGGTTTTCTCTGGAAAACATTTATTATTATTTTATTATTATTATTCATGACACAGTCTGTGTATCCACATGTGGGCATGTAAAAGTAAGGGGAGAGAAAGAGAGAGACCCTCCACAGGGTCTGGGCAGACCATGAGCTCCCTCCTCCAGACATCCAGCCCTCTAGGTCCCTGGGGGCCCCTATGCATGCCTGGCATGTTTAAGGCTGACTGGGCTAGGGATTTGAACCTCAGTCACCTTATGGGATTCAGTTTCTCTAGAGTAGATCATTACCACTGCACCATAGAGCCAGCCCCTCTGGTAAATTTGATCTGCTGAACTCTTTCCAAGACTTTTTTTTTTCCTAGGTTTTTGTCATAGGTCATATGCACTCATTTGAGAGAGACAGAAGAGACAGAGAGGGGGAAAATGAGAAGTCATCCCCCACAGGGGATGGCCACACCACAATCCCTTCTTCTCCATCCTCCTCTTGGGATTTGGGATATGGAGCACATGTGGTGTTCAAGATGCCAGGTCTGAGGTTCAAACTGCAGTCAACCATGTGGGAGTTCGGTACCTTAACCACCATGCCACCTGCTGGCTCTCAAGGACTTTCTTAGATCATCTTCCCTAAAATGTGTAGCCACATGGGATGAGGAAATGTTAACCTATTTGATCATTGACATCTGAAGGAAATTGATTGCTTAATTAAGGGTTCATTAAACATTTGATAGTCACTTACTGAGCCCCTGTAAACATCAGGCATAATATTTTACCATCTCACATAAATTATCTTGGGTACTCTTCACCACTAAGTGTGTTTGACTATTCCCATTTTCTTAGAATTGATGCTTGAAGGAATTGGGAACTTGACCCAGATCTCACAGTTACTGTGGATTCCCGATGCCCACTCCATACAAATGCAGGGCAGAGTCTGGTTAGTTGGAACCTATTATGGGAATCACACCCCAGTTTTCAGTGAAAGGATCCAGGCCTAAGCAAATTAGTGCAGAGCATTCTCCCATCCACAGGGATTAATTCAGAAATGAGAATAAACTTGAATCAAAGAGGTACAAGGAAAATTTTCTAGAACTTCTACAGATATTGCCCTCCTTCTTTAGAGAAAGCATCAACAGGAGACATTCTCATCCTTTGACACTGTAATGTATCCATAATGGTTTGAGGCCTGGGGATGTTACAGACATCAAACTACTAGCCTGAGGATGACACTGGTGCATGGGTGGGCATGAGAAGCCACCAGATTAACCAAGTCCTGAAGCTTTGCAGTCTATGAGACCAGATGTCCCTATTGTTTCAACCAGTATGAGTAAACATTTCTTTTTATGTATATATATTTTTGAGAGATTTTTTGCTGTTGGGCACATGTGATCTCTGGAGAGACAAAATGAGACAGAGAGACAGAAGGCAAGATATCACCCCCTGGGAGGATGGCCATGCCATTCTCCTCTCAGGATTTTGGGTATGCATGCACATGTGCCCAGTGTAAGTTTGAAGCTGCTGGCTCCAGGACTCGAACTGTGGTCAATTACATGGGAGTCCAGCAATGTAACCATTATTCCATCAGCTTGTCCCAAGAATTTGTTGTTGTTGTTAGGTTTTTGCCATAGAGTGCATGCATTCACCGGAAAGAGACAGAAAGAGACAGAGAGGGAAAATGAGAAATCACCCTTCTTCCCTAGGAAGGGGATGGCCACACCACAATCCCTTCTCCTCTGTCTTCTCTCAGGATTTTAGCCACGTACTCATGTGCACCTGGCTTGATTTTCAAGCAACTGGGTCCGGGTCTCAAACCATGTGCATCTGGCTTGATTTTCAAGCAACTGGGTCCGGGTCTCAAACCATGGTCAACCCTATGTGAATCCAGCACCTTAATTACCATGCCACTTGCTGGCCCTTGTAAGTAAGCATTTCCGCAACCAGTAAAGCAACCCAGCTCCAAGTTCAAATGCATACCGGCAGTTCCCTGGTCTATGTCTTCTATCATGCCCTGCTGCAGACATGATTCTTCTACTCAAGTTATTTGCCATCTGTCGGGAGGTTTTTGGCATTCTACTACACTGGCAGATTTGGTCATCAGTCACGATGCCAAGTTGATGGTGGTTTGAGTCATTGTTTTGCTGTTGTTCTAATTCTTCCGTAATAAATACATATTGCTTAGATAATAAAAACAACAAAGAGGAAAATTCCATGGGAGACAGAGACAAACAAAAAAGCTCTGTTGAAAAAGAAGACTTATATAAAGATCAAGCTCTATGATGTATGTTTAGCACGTTTTAAAGAATGCTAAACTGTTGGGGCCAAAGACAGAGCAAGGCACCAAGCCTTACCACACCACGAGGCACTAGTGACACTTAAGATCTAATAATTAATCAGGACAAGCTGGTTGTAGTTATCAAATCTTCCTGATTTCCCCAAGTGAATTGGAGACTGGCTGGGTTGAGGAGTGGGTGAGAATCCTTTGAAGCTGATTTCTGAGTCCTTGGTGTCTGGGGATCCCTGCCTGATTGCTGGACTTCCTTTCTGCTCTCCTGCAAGTGTCTCTTCTAAGCCTGTGACTCCCTAGAACTGACCCCAGCTACCCTTTGTTGCTAGGGATATATCATCTTGCTGGGCTTTGCCAAGGGCATTAATAAAACAACTCCTGCAATTATAGCCACACAAAGGTAGGCAAAGGAGGAACCCTGATTTGGAAAGCAGAAATGCATTCACCAGCTGGACCTACTCATCTCCAAAGGGCATAGGCTATGATTCCTCTTCTCCCCACTGACTGGATTAATTTCAGCCTCACAGACAATCTCACCCTCCAGTCACATCTACCTGCTGTTGTTTTTAACCTCAAAAACATCATGACAACAAAGCTCAAAGGAAAGATCACAGTGTCTGAAGTCAGACAGGCATGCATTTGCATTCCAACTCTGCTGCTTGCTAGATCTCAGATTTTGAGCAGGGTGTTTGAGGTCAGCTTCACTCACCTATATGGGGACTGGGATGAATGAAATAATTCAATAGAAACTTCACAAATATGTAAAAATGACTTTAGATTTCATGTGCTTTTAGAATAAGTATGAGGCAAAGAACCGAGAGAGATGCCTTCGTTTCCCCAGGAATAAGGGTGGGTGACAAGGAAGAGTGTCCCAACTGAGGGAGCAGAGAGCATGAGGCCTAGGGACAAAGGAAGTCTAATAGAACTGGAACATAGGATACTGGAGGCAGATCAGAGAGTGGTAAATTAAGATTGAAGAGCTCAGGACAATCCAGATAGTTGTAAGCCATATAAAGACATAATAGTACATTGTCAAAAGAGAAATGAAGAGCCACCAAAGGGTTTTATGCAAAGAAATGCCTCGACTTATTTATGTTTTAAAAACTTCTCTTTGCCTGTAGAGAGAATACATTGCAAGAGTCAAGGCTGGAGACAGCCCAGTTAAGAGGCTGGTGAACTAGTCCAGGGGATGAAGGGACAGCTTTGACTAGAGGGATGGAGGTGGGTACAGAGACAAGTGGGCAACTGTACTATTAGCTGCTTCTATGACTCCAGGGAAGCTACTTTGCCTTACCTAAGTTAAGTCTTAGTCTTTGGGAGGGTAATGATAGTATCTGCACCCCACAGTTGTTAGAGGATTAAATGAGATGATTTGCATAGAGCGCAGAGCACAGCGTCGACCACCTACCAAGCGCTGGCAAAGTGGAAGTGACTGTTATCACAGTGAGTGATGGAAGCGGTAGTTCCAGAACGATCACAGATGCATTCAGGGAACTCTGCTTGAATGAATTAAATATATGAATAGACAGGGAGTCCAAGACTAAACCCTTTTCAAAAGCGAATTCTTGGTTAAAAGGTGCAAAGAGTCCTGGTGAGGAAGAAAGCAAAGAGGTGGGAAGGGTTGTGGTTGAGAGAGGTCAATGTGCCCTCTTGGTGAGCTCCTTTGACAGTCAGGACACAAAGGAGAAGGAGATGTGTCCCAAAATGGATGGGTGGAATAAGGCAGGCTGGGATCCCTTTAGAAAAGGGCCAGGAAGCAAAAGCCTGCAAGCTACCCAAGTTTGTGGAAAGGCTACTTTACCTGGGCTTAAGAAACAGAAGCACAGCCCCTAACCCTAGTACTCTTTGCCTCTTTGTCTCTGTCTTCTCTGCCAGGCAAATTAATCTTTGTTAGAGAAGGCAGGTGTTAAAATTGATCAGAGGAAATAAAAATCAAAGACAGATGAAGATATGGTGAGAGAATGTCTTGCTTGGCATACATTCATATATCATTTCTCAGACAAATGGCATGTGAGAATTCATTTCGAAGTGGGATTGTTGCTATTGTTTTCACTGGTTTTAAAGGAATATGTGCTCTTTATAAAACTCTCAACTCGACATGGGGACTCTTTTGAGCTTTAACTACAAGGCAAGAACATGGCATAGAGCTTTGTGTGTGTTTATGTCATTTAATTAAAACCTACACTTACAGAGCTGGTATTATTTACCCATGTTTACAGCTGGTAAAACTAAAGCCAAGAGATGATATGTGAATTATCCAGAGTCACACAGCTCCTTCTATGACTTGCTAGATTAAGCTAGCTACTTAAATTCCCTAAGCCTCAGTTTCTTTCCATTGTTCATGGAGAAAAACAGCCCACTGGCCTGGCTGACCTGGATTTTGAACCCCGAGTCCTAAGACAGTAGAGGCACAGTCTGGTTCAAACCCTGATTCTACAGTTGATTACATTTATGTCTTTGGGCAAGATAGCTAACTATGCCTCAGTTCTCCTTCTGTAAAATGGAAATACTAATAGTTCCTGTGATTAAAACAGCTAACACATGTTAAGGGCTTAGAGCAGTACTTAGTATGTAGTGACTATTATCCAATAGCAGTATGATTTGTAGTAGCAATATTGTTTCTTTCTTTTTTTTTTTTTTTTTTAGGTTTTTGCATTAAGGCACATGCACTTGCTTGAGAGAGGGAAAATGAGACATCAACTTCCATTGGGATGGCCATGCCACAATCCCTTCTCCTCCATTTTCCTCTTGGGATTTTAGACATGCATGCACATACACCTGGCATGATTTTCAAGCCCAGGACTTGATATGTGGTTGACAATATGGTAGTCTAGCGCCCTAACCACCATGCCATTTGCTGGCCCAGTAGTAAAATTTCTATCCTGCTTTGCTAGAGCAGTATAACTTATCCTCAAAAGGTTCATTAGAGGTGAAAAATTAAATGGGGTTTTGAGGGCAGACAGTTCTAGTCTGTGGAGTAAAGGAGCAAACACCTGTGAAAATGCTCAGAGTAGTATCTTAAAGATGGTTAGTTGTTATTCATAAATTCCAGAGAACAAGTTCTTCATTGCTGTTTGCTACCACTTCACACTACCTGAGCGTGTCTAAAAAAGCTCATCACCCAGAGTAGAGAGTGTTAGTAGTTTCATATACTTCCAAACTTTGGAGTAATGACATAAATGTGTCTCTGTGCATTAGTCACTCTGAACCATGAGCTGAACAGTGGGCCTAAATGCTGCACTGACTCACGGTAGCCGTGTGACCTTAGGGAGGTTACTTAATTTGCCTAAGTCTCGGTTTCTTCATCTGGAAAGTGGTGATAATAATATCGATCACATGGAGTGGTGGTGGAGAGAGGGCTCAGGAGAAACCAAACTAACACTTTAATCTTGTCCTTTCAGCCTCCAGAACTGAGAAAAAATCAACTCCTATTACTTGAGCCATCCAATCTATGGTATTTTATGGCTCCTCCAGAAATCTAGTGTAGTAGACATGCTAAGAGAGCACCCCAGAAATAATCTTATTTTACAGGTTCTTATACAGGAATGGATGACCTCAGGGTTTCTCTTCAAGGGCTTGTCAAAAATTTATGGTAAGGAGGAACAGAGAATACCTGCCTCTGTAGTATCCTGGATGCTCCATCTGGGATACCTAGCTCACAGGAAGGTGTTTGCAGGCTTCTGGCCCCTATGATACTAGGAAGACCTTAGATGGGAGGAACAGCCCTGAGTTGCTAAGTGATAATCTGGAGCAGATCCTCAGATTAAGGAATGCTGGACAAATAATACCTACATTATATTTGGTCATGGACATTGTAAATATTTTCCTGTGTTTATCACTTTTATTCTTCAACATGTAAGGGTTTAAAGGGATATTAATTTGTTTAAACTGCTTTGAGGGTGTTGGGGGAATTGGGGAGGACCTACATACAAGAATATATTTTCATTTTCAGGGAAAGGAGAGAAATAGTCTGAGCTATAGTTAGTAAATCTTATGAAAATTATGGCAGAGTTTCTAGATGAGAATACTAAGAAGATAATACGTGGGGACTTAGGAAACTAATCAGTGCTTACAAAAAAGCATCCGAGCTTGGCACTAGCAGTTGGCATAACGGCTATGTCGTTGGACTCCTAGGTAGTTAACCATGGTTCGAGTCTCGAACCCGGTGGCTTAAACTCACGCCGGGCATGTGTGTGTGCGTGTCCAAGATACCGAGAGGAGAATGGAGTAGAAGAGATGGAAGTATGGCCATCCCCCCTGGGGGGTGATTTCTCACTTTCTGTCTCTCTGTCTCTCTCTGTTTTTCTGGCAAGTGCCCTATAGCAAAAAACCTTTCAAAAAAAAAAAAAAAAAAGCATCTGAGCTTTACCAAGAAAACATTGTATCAAAAATTACGTTATTTGTTAATTTAGGAGTGACAAAGGATTGCTTGAGACCAAGGGCTTATGGATTTGAATGTGGCATTTACCAAAATATCATTGTTTTTGTGAACAAATGGCAAAATGTTGACGGCATTAATGCTAAGTACGATCATAGCTGAATGACTGTGTTTTAAAAAAGATAACCAATGGATCTATATCAGCCTGGAGTAACAGTCTCAGTTAAGGAAATCTGGCTTCAATCTTGTCCAGCTCAATATTTTTATCAATGTTTCATATGAGAGCATTGATGGCTCGCAAATCAAATCTGAGGACGCTCCAAGGCTAAGAGGAAGAACAAATGGATTGCATAATAGAATCAGCATTTACCATACCCTCAGTAGCCTCACATGAAGGGCAGAAAGAAACAAGTTGAATTGTACTAGAAATCAATCTGAAACTGCCTCTAGATCTCCAAACAGTATGGTGAGGGTAAATGAGAGGGATGGCTTAATAGCAGGCTCTTTGAAAAAGATTGATGTCTTGTCTTTAGCAGTCTAAACAATCTTAGATTATTGAATTATACTGAACTGTCAAAATAATGAGGTAACACTTTGGATTGCATTTACAAAATTTCTCTGACTAGAATAATGCCAGGCACATACTAGATGTTCAACAGATACCATTGAAATAGGGTATGGATGCCTTTCCTGAAGCACTATGTTGAGTTATGCATGCATGCATGTATTCAACAATCATTTTTCGAGAACTAGAGTGAGACTCTGATTACGTGCTGAGTACATATAACCAAACAAGATAGGCAAAATCTCTGCCAGAGTGGAATCGAAACCTTTATTGAATATCCGGTTTATAATCAGACACCATGTTGAGACTGTAAAGATGAGCACAGTTCCTGTCTACAGATTCTTATTACAGAAACAGGTGTGAACATATAATTACAGCCCAAAAAAGTTCAAGCCATTATCACCCTAGAAAGAGTAGTGGTTCCAGGACCATCAGCAGGCGTAATGGCTATGTCGCTGGACTCCCATGTAGTCGACCATGGTTCGAGTTCCAGACCCAGTGGCTTAAACTCACGCCAGGTGCGTGTGCATGCATGCCCAAGATCCTGAGAGGAGAATGAAGGGGGAGGGATTGTGGCATGGCCATCCCCCCCCCCCGGGGATGATTTCTTGCTTTCTGTTTCTCTGTCTCTCTCTGTCTTTCTGGTGAGCGCACGCGCCTTAGAGCGAAAACCTCTCCAGAAAAAAAAAAAAAAAAAAAAAAGAAAAGAAAAGAAAGAAAGAAAAAGAAAGAAAGAAAGAGGAATGGTTCCAAGTGAGGTGAACAATGAACTCGTTATAGAGTAGCATCTGGGAAAGAGCTGTGAATGCAACCAAAATCACATTGTTTCTGTTGGTGGTATTGTTAATGCATAAGACACAGACAGGTGGTTTTCTTTGCACGTGATGAACAGTTATTTTTTCATAAATGGCATTCAGCTTGTTCAGAGGAAGGCAACTAGAATTATTTGTAAACGTAAAACCTGTTCCTGGCTTGGAAGAATTAATACAATCAAAATGGCAATTCTACTCAAATTAATCTACATATTTAATGCAATGCCTGTCAAAGTACCAGACACATTCTTCACAGATCTAGAAAAGACAATCAGAAAGTTTGTCTGGAATCATAAAAATACCCATATTGCCAAAGAAATTCTGTATAAGAAGAGTAGAGTGGGCAGCATCTCACTCCCTGACCCAAAAACACACTATGAAGCTGTGGTAACCCAAACAGCATGGTACTGGCACAGAAACAGACATGTGGACCAACGGAACAGAATAGAGTCCCCAAAACTAAATTCCCAAGCATACAGTCAACTGATTTTTGACAAGGGCTACCAGTCAATCCAGTGGGAAAAGGAAAACATCTTCAACAAATGGTGCTGGGAAAACTGCATTTCCACTTGCAGAAAGATGAATCTGAACCCTTACCTCTCACCTCTGACAAAAATCAAGTCAAGGTAAATCAAAGATCTAAATCTAAGACCTCAAACTATAAAACTGCTCCTGGAAAACACTGGGGAAACTCTGGGAGACATTGGAGTAGGGAAAGCCTTCTTAAATAAGACCCCCAAAGCACTGTCGACATTCCCCAAAATAGACAAGTGGGATTACATCAGGCTAAGAAGTTTCTGCATGGCAAAAGACACAGTAACTAGTGTGAATGGACAGTCCTCAGAATGGGAAAATATTTCTGTAAACTATGTGTCACATAAGGGACTGATAACCAGAATTCACAAGGAACTCAAGCAGCTGTTCTAAAAAAAGATGATCAATCCTATTAAAAGATAGGAAAATGAGTTGAAAAAAACACTCTCTAAAGATAAAATACAAATAGCTAAAAGGCATATGAAAAAATGCTCCACATTCCTCATTGTAAGGGAAATGCAGATCATAACAATAATGAGATACCACCTAACCCCAGTCAGAATGACTAAGATTAAAAAAACAAAAAATGAATGGCCACTGATGTCACAATTCTGAAATCCTATTTTATAAACTTTCGTATGCCACATCTTACCATTTTAATCAGGCATTGCTATTTCACTTTCTCTGTGTAAATTGATGCTTACTTAGTTCAATTATGGACTTTCTGAGAAAAGGGCTGGGGGGTCGTATTGGGGAAATCATGATTTGACATCTGTTCTAGTATCAAAAAACTGTGTTCTTGGGTAGACTATTTACCTTCTCTGCAATTTAGCTTCCAGATCTACCATGTGAATGCAGTAAAATTTCGCTTACACTGTGGTATTGCTGTAGGGATGATATCATGTGTGAGTAGAGCACCTAGATCAGAGTAGCATGCTGCACACTGCTACCCCTCTGGCACTCAGCACTGTGAAATGCGCAGATTGGGTCTGCCTCCAGAGGTACCTGTTGGGTGAAGGCCAAGTGCTTGTTGTAACACTGTGGCAGAAGTGAGAAATCAATAGTTATTGATTCTTTCCTCAGTGGGGGGGGTGTGGGCAGTGCTTGCTCTGTATTTTTTTTTTTTTTTTTTTTTTTTGTAGCTCCCTTTGCTCCTTTGCATTCTTCTTTTCCTGGCTTTTCTGTGTTCACTTTGGGTCCTGAAGTTGCTTGTGTGTGAATCAGTGGATTTTGAGCACCCCCTAGAGATAGCAGAGGTATTTGTGCTATTTGGAGGAAGACATTTTTTCTCAGCATGCAGTGTCCAGTACATGGGATGTGCCAGGAGCATGTGAGATGTGGGGAAGGGGATAAAGAGAGAATCCAGCTTCTCTTACCCACCTCTGCCTATTCCTGCTCCTGTCTGGCTTCCTTCTCTCAGATACCCAATCCCTAGATAACCCTGGAGACCAAGAGCTGTGCGGTATTAAGAATAAATATTCTCCTCTCTTCTTGAGCACATGTGGTCAGCTGGGAATCTTTATAAATTTCAAGCAGACCAGTGACTCAGGTCCAGGGTTACATTCACTAAATATGATGTTGTAATGATCTCCTTTAATCATCCTGGCAACGTGTTTTGCTTAATCATCAAAAGAAGAGAGGGAAGAACTTATTCAAGTACATTGGCCCATAAAAAGCATTTTTAAAAAATTATGTATCTATTTATTTGCTGTGATATTTGGGCCATCAGATCCTGGCCATATGGGAGTCCAGAGTCAACCACCACACCACCTGCTGGCGCCATAGAACACACAATTTTAACTGTAATTGTTCTTGAACTGTCTTATCTCCAGTTCTTTCTTATACTGACTTTGTTTTGGGTTATAGGATACAAGTGCTCCTTGGACAGAGATAGAGAGAGATAGAGAGAGAGAGAGAGAGAGGAAGTGAGAGATTATCACCAGGGCGGATGGCCATGCCTCAATCCTTTCTCCTCCATTTTCCTTTCGGGATTTTGGCCACACTGGCAAACATGTCTGCCATATTTTTCACAGTGCCAATCCTTGAACTCAATTCTCCCACTTGGCCAAGTGGGAGCCAATGCTTTAACCACCATAACACCTGCTATTCCCATTTTTTAGACCCAACTTGTTTAAAATTCCATATCACTTGAGCCCCTAAGCAAACTTAAAAAACAGCTATGCTGTTACTGATGGGAAGGCAAAGACAGTGAAGAGTAAAAGAACAAGTAGTACATGAATACAGTAAAGTTGCAGGATACAAAATTAACATCCAGAAATCTATAGCATTTCTATATACAAACAACAGGCAGACTGAGATAGAACTGAAAAAAGTTATTCCATTTACACTAGCCACAAAAAGTATCAGATACTTGGGGATAAACCTAAAAAAAGAAGTTAAAGACCTCCACAAGAAAACTAAAATAAGATAAAAAAAAGAAATTGAAAATGAAACAAAAAAGTGGAGCAATATCCCATGTTCCTGGATTGGAAGAATTAATATAATCAAAATGGCAATTCTACCCAAATTAATCTACATATTTAATGCAATGCCTATCAAAGTACCAGACACATTCTTCACAGATCTAGAAAAGACAATCAGAAAGTTTGTCTGGAATCGTAAAAAAAAAATCCGTACTGTCAAAGCAATCCTGCACAAGAAGAATGGAGTGGGTGGCATCTCACTCCCTGACCCAAAAATATACTATAAAGCTGTAGTAATCAAAACAGCATGGTACTGGCACAGAAACAGACATGTGGACCAATGGAACAGAATAGAGTCCCCAGAACTAAATTCCCAAGCATACAACTGATTTTTGACAAGGGCTACCAGTCAATCCAGTGGGAAAAGGAAAACATCTTCAACAAATGGTGCTGGAAAAACTGCATTTCCACTTGCAGAAAGATTAATCTGAACCCCTACCTCTCACCTCTGACAAAAGTCAAATCAAGGTGGATCAAAGATCTAAATCGAAGACTTCAAACTATAAAACTCCTCCTGGAAAACACTGGGGAAACTCTGGGAGACATTGGAGTAGGGAAAGCCTTCTTAAATAATACCCCCAAAGCACAGTCAACATTCCCCAAAATAGACAAGTGGGATTACATCAGACTAAGTAATTAGTGTGAATGGACAGTCCTCAAAATAGAAAAATACTTTTGTAAACTATGTGTCAGATAAGGGACTGATAACCAGAATTCACAAAGAACTCAAAAAGTGAAAAAAGACAATCAATCCATTGAAAGATGGGAGAATGAGTTGAAAAAACACTCTCTAAAGATGACATATGAATAGCTAAAAGACATATGAAAAAATGCTACACATCCCTCATTGTAAGGGAAATGCAGATCAAAACAACAATGAGATACCACCTAACCCCAGTCAGAATGATTAAGATTAAAAAAACAAACAATGATAAGTGCTGGCTGGGGTGTGGTGAAAGGGGAACTCTCTTTCACTGCTGGTGGGAATGTAAATTGGTTCAGCCACCGTGGAGAACAATTTGGAGATTCCTCAAAAATCTACAAATAGAACTACTATATGATCCAGCAATCCCACTCCTGGGTATCTACCCAAAGGACAGAAGAATACTTAATTGGAAAAGTGTTTGCACATCGATGTTTATCGCAGCACTATTCACAATTGCTAAGTCATGGAATCAACTCAAATGCCCACGAACAGATGAATGGATAGAAAAACTGTGGCATATATGCTCTGTGGAATACTATTCAGCCATAAAAAACAAGACCCTGGTTTTTGACAGAAAGTGGATAAATATCAAAGATTTACTGCTGAGTCAAGCAAGCTAGACTATGAAGGAGAGGCATTGTATGTCCCCACTTAATATATACCTAGTGTCTGCATTCTATGACTGGAACTGATTGACTAAAGGATATAGAAACAGAGTATATAGACGTAAATACCCGATATAATGCGTGTGAAAAAGGAGGGTCAGAGGAAAGACATTTAGAAGAAAAATAGGGAGGCAAAGCATTAATGGGACAAAGAAATGTGGTATTATTTGTTGAAGATTTTTTATACTTTTATCAACTAGACTAGGGAGAAATGTTCACCTGTTGAAATATTCATTTTGGAAGCTAAATAATGTGATTGAATGTATAAAAGAAAATGAAATAAAAAATGAAAAAAAAAAGAACAAGGCACTAGTATATAGGAGGGTACAATAAAGCCACTCAGGATGGTTGCACCTTGGATAATTAGCAAAAGTTGTGACTAACTGAAAAATGAAAATCCTTATTTCTTTTTTTTTTTTCTTTTTTTGGAGAGGTTTTTTTTGTTTGTTTGTTTTGTTTTTTGTTTTTTGTTTTGCTATAGGGCGCGTGCGCTTGCCAGACAGACAGAGAGAGACAGAGAGATAGAAAGCAAGAAATCACCCCCCAGGGGGGATGGCCACGCCGCAATCCCTTCTCCTCCATTCTCCTCTCGGGATCTTGGGCATGCATGCACACGCGCCTGGCGCGAGTTTAAGCCACCGGGTCCGGGACTCGAACCGCGGTCGACTACGTGGGAGTCCAGCGACATAGCCATTACGCTAACTGCTGGTCTCCCTTATTTCTCTCTGAAATAAATAAATTTCCTCAAGTTAGAGTAAAATGTTAATTGATAGAATTTTACCTTCTGACATTCAGAATCACAGTTTTACAATCAGGACCATTAGCTTGAATTCAGATATGCCTACCATTTACATCAGTCTATTGAGCAACTATAGACTGGGTTAAGGCACTAGACCCCCACATGGGCAACAGCAGTTCAAGTCCTGGACCTGGTGGCTTGCTTTCTCACCCTCCCTCTCTTTCTCTCTCTGTTTCTCTCTGGTCAAATTTAAAATAATAATAAATAAATAAAATTAAATAAATAGTTCTTTAAAAATAAAAACATTTGCTGAGGTCTGTAATACATTTGCCTTGCACAATTCGCAAAAGAATATCATCATTTCAAAAGGTCTATTTTATCATCTCCACTTTAAAGAAAAGATACTAAGACTCATGTTCACTATCGATAAGAGCCATTGCCAGGATTTGATTCAGTTTTTTTTTTTTATTCATACCACTTCACTTTAATCACTATGCATTGAGCATGTACTGTATTAGGCATGTCAGGTGATAAAAAGGAGTAGACAACTCAATCCAAGTCCTTAAAGAATGTAAATCCCATTTATGAAAACTCAGTATCTTTTTCTTATTTATTCATTACAAAGGGTCCATTCATTCACCAGAGAAAGACAAGAGGGTGGTGGGGAGAGAACGCATCCCCCTGGAGCATGGTGACACCATAATCCCTTTTCCAGTTTTCCATCCTGTTGTGATTTGGGGAAATGCACACACACACACACTCAGTTTTTTTTTTTTTTTTCAAACTGTTGGGGCTAGGATTTGAACCATGGTTGGCCATGGGGATCTGGCTTCCTTTGCACAGGGGTTAACTATTGTGCTATGGGCCCATTCTGAGAACTCAGTACCTTGTGGAAGGGAAACTAGTTTGAATAATCCAAATAGGTGGTTTCTGTAGATGTAGATGTAGACGGAAAACACAAGAGATAATATGAATTAAAACATGATGAGAGCATGGGAGGTAGACCTGCTTGTTTCAAACTGATAGAAAATCTGGGAAATAGATATGTATGTGTGTATGTGTGTAAACATATATATACACATACACACACTAAGACAGTGAGGAGTCAAGGAATCAGCACCATGGAAAGAAAAGAAGCCCAGAGAGCATTTCCCATTATGCTCATACATGAGCAATCACTAGTTGTTTCACAGGCTGATGACAGAAGTCAAGTCCCAGGAACTACAAAGATGGGAAGTCTTATGGAAAACCCTCTGATAACTAAGCCCTCCAATGGCTAGACTGTCGGCGTCCACCCCCAGGCTCGGCGCTACTATGGAAGAAGCAGAAAAAATGAGACAAAAGATAGAGTAGAAACGGACACAGGCAGCTTGGGCCTAGGTAGCCCATGCAACTTGTGCCACCCAGATGAACTGGGAGACATTACACATGTATGTTTTACGACACTTCATACATTGGTTGCCAGGTTACAGACAATAAGAAGCAGTTAACAAATCTATGAGGGCTTAGTCACCCCAGGCCAGGTGTATCCCCTGGTGATAATCCCACCAAGAGAAAATCTCATCTTCCTTTCTAATGCAGAGAACTAGCTGTTAGGTGTGGGGAAGGAGCTAAAGATCTTCTTGCACCACCACACCCAGAGTAGGCTAAGGAACCTTTCAGATGCAGAGCAGGGATTGGATTTTACCAAGATGTTTCTTGAAGTCTATCACATGTGTCTGTTGGAACGCCCCTAGCAATTTCCACCCTTGCCCTGTCTGCAGCCAAGGTCAAGGAAAGACAAGTTACAAGGTTCTGCCAAACCCCAAAAGAGCAGGTGGTGTTTGCTCAGAGCATGTCCCCACACCACAGACTCTCTCTCTTAAACGTGTCCCCACATTTCCCCCTTTTTTGTTTTAAAGCCAACATGGCCTGAGTTGCTAGGAGGGAGGTCAGTACCAAAAGATACACACAGGCATTAGGTGACTACTATAACAATTAAGTAGCATAGTATAAAATTAGTTAACATCATTTTCTTAGAGGGCAGCATTGGTGCTATGCAACTAAGGTAGTATAAGCTGTTATGAGATAGATTTAACTAAAATATAATTAAACGTGTAGGTCATATATGTAAAAATCCAGCCTATAGACATTTGAACAAAGCCAATAGCATAGTTAACATTTTTTGTTTTTGCAGGAATGAGATCCTGGTCGCAAGTGTTCATAGAGTTAGCAGTCAATTTGGCACACATAGCAATGAACAAGTAGCAATGAACAAGTTCTCAGGAGTTGGCTCTTCATCTTGCTTCTTCAGCATTTCCTGAGCATCATTGGCTAATGCTTTGATGTCACCCCAAGTGCTAGGACTTGCTGTGGCTGGACTGCACTTTCTTTTCTTGGTCCTCTTTCTCCTGTATGTTCAGCTGGAAATCCGGTATCGGGTTTTGCAGCGTCTGATGCCAGCTCATGGTGTGCAGGTCGTACGCACCGAGACGGAATCCAAACTGGACCTGTAGGAGTAAGCACAGAAGTATACCCTCTTTTAGAGGAACTGGGCCTTGCCAGGTTGGATCCAGAAGCATCCTATAGAAAACTTTAGCTTGAGGGAGCTTTTGTGAAGATGACATGCGTTGCCATGCTGTACTCCAAAGATGTGGTTTTGTATCAAAAGTCAAATTTAGATGATTCAATTTAAACATGGTTAAAGAAAGCAATTTTGCAGCATGAGCAGAGGGGGGGCCCTAGCCCTAAATCCCCCTTTTCTTGTTTTAAAAATATAGAGAGCATTTGTTTTACATGTTGGTGCATATGCTCAACAATTGCTTGACCGGTGGGGTTGTATGGAATGCCTGTAACATGCTGAATACCCCACTCAGTACAGAAGTCACGAAATTTTTTGGAAGTATAAGCAGGGCCATTGTCTGTTTTCAATGATTTAGGTTTGCCCATAACAGAAATAGCAGCTAGAACGTGTCTTATTGCAGCTGCAGAATTTTCAGAAGTGTCAGCAGTCACCCACACAAAACACCTTGTATTCCAAAAGAATAAGGTTAGGATTAGGTAGGCCACATTGTAAAGAGCCCATAGACCATTAATTGATTAATAGCACGAAGGTCCTGTAAAAGTCTCCATTTTCCTGATTTCTTTCTAACTACAAATATTGGCGTGTTATAAGGAGAAGTTGTTTCTTCTATATGTTCTGCCTTGAGTTGTTCTTCAGTTAAGGCCTCGGCAGCTTTTAACTTTTCTTTACTTAATGGGCATTGTTCCACCCAGACAGGGTCTTGGGTTTTCCAGGCAATGGGAGGCAGTCGCTACCGATGCCGCTACAATAAAGGGGATCGTATGGTCGTTTTAAGTTGCTGTAAAATGTCTCTACCCCAAATTACAAATGGTATCTCAATAAGAAACGGCTGAATTTTTGCTATAATCTGATGAGGATTATCTGGTTTAGCACAGTCTAAAGACACTCGACTATTGTAAATTGGTGAGGTTCCTCCTATTCCCCAGACTTCTCGGGTAGGATCTTTAGGCCAGGCTGCAGGCCAGCTCGAAATCGGAAAAACAGTTACATCCACTCCAATGTCTAATAGACCAACAGCCTTCTGATTATTTACCAGAAGTGTTAAGGTAGGTTTTTCTTGCTGGATTGGAATATTAACATTTAAGATAGTAGATCCAAAACCCTAATTTTCTCATAAAATATTACCAAGGGTCACAGACACATATGGTAACAATATTAACTGTGCAATAGATTCTCCTTTTTTACTTTTTGTGGGAGAAAAGACCATACTTGTATTTTTATTATACCAGTAAAATCTGAATCAATGACTCCGGGTGTAACAAATAGTCCTCTTTTAAAAATATGGGACCGAGGGAGAATTAGCCCCATGTGCCCCTTCTTTAGAGGTCCTGATAGCTGACTGTTTACTAGAGAAACTTCTCCTGGCAAACTTAAAGAAACATCCTCTTGGGTAATTAAATCAATGCCAGCACTCCCGGCCGTAGCATGAACGGTCATATATTGCTAGCCTAGTTGTTTGCTTAGGGCATTTGTCAGTTACTGGGCTGGACTGGGATAAGGGCGATGCCTCCTTGGGTTTTGGGCTGGAGGCGGGCCCGGTATCGGGTTTCCCGACATATCAGTAAGAGAATAGCACTGGTCAGCCCAATGAACGCCTTTACCACAGCGTTCACATTTTGAGGAAGGCTTTTTTTGTTTTTCCCTACAATTCTTGACAAAATGTCCCTTTTTTCCACAATGAAAACATTTTCTATTTGAAGGTCTCAATACTGCAGGCAACAATCCTTGTTTGTGACTTTCAGTACCTACTATCTGACATGCCTTTATCATGTCTGCTAAAGAGGTGGTGGGCTTGGCATAAATACCTTTCAGTACCTCCTGACAATCAATATTAGCATTTTCAAAGGCTAGTTGTTTTAACAGTACCTGAGCTGCATCTGTATTCTCCCCTTGCCTGTACAAAGATCTTTGCAATCTGTTTATAAATAAGTCATAGGCTTCTTGTGGCCCTTGACACACTTTAACAAAAGAAAGGCCTCCCCCAGAAGAGTCAGGTATTTTCCTCCATGCACGAGTAGCAATGGTGGCTATTTGCCTGAAGACTTCTGGTGGCAATGATTGCAAGACTTAACAATGTCCTTAGCTTGAGCCAAGGGCAGGTGAAATTGACGAGACAACGTTTTTGCATTTCGATGGAAAAATTGATGAGAAGTAATAGGGTCTGAAAAAAGAGGGCACGCGCGCACACGCGCCCGGCATGAGTTTTAAGCCACCAGGTCCAGGACTCGAACCGCGGTCAACTACGTGGGAGTCCAGCGACATAGCCACTATGCTAACTGCTGGTTCCCATTTCGGTGATAGCTTGTCTAAATTCTTTAAGTATACTATAAGGTAAACATTCATATGTGGCTTGTCCCCTTTTTCGTTTAATAGGATAGACAGAAAGCGTGGAAGTGTCCCCTTCTTGTAGAGCGCTGTTCAGACATTCCTCCAAACATCCCTTGGGCAATTTTTTCCCTAGGCAGTTTTTTAGATGAGGCCTTGGATGGGGGAGAGGGAGCAGGAGAAGCCCGTAGGGCAATTGGATTATGTCTGATCTCTGCATTAGTTGTCAATACCTCTTTCAGAGGAGGCTCAAGGTCATCAGGTTTACCAAATTGAAATATGGCGTTTCTACACAAATGCCAGGCATGTAATATTTCTATGGGAGCACATGGCTCTTTATGTAAGCAGATACCAATTTTTTCCCAATCAGTTAATTCCAGTGATCCAGCCTCAGGATACCAAGGACAACGGGTACTGATTTTTACTAACATCTGAGAAATGGTTTTGGACTGTACCGAGTGATCAGCCTGATTTAGCAAATACAATAGCTCCTCCTTGTGAGCAGTGCAAGCTGGGGATAGCCTATTCCCCATGTTGATTTCTGGGCTCTTTGTAGAGATAAAGCGGCACTGTAGCCCTTCACTGGGCAATCATTCGCCCTTTTCTGGGCGACTTTTAGCCTCCACCAGGCCTCCTCTCGTCCTTTTTGGACGACTTTTAGCCTCCAACGGGCGTCCTCTCGTCCTTCTTGGACGACTTTTAGCCTCCACCGGGCATCCTCTCGTCCTTCTTGGACGACTTTTAGCCTCCACCGGGCGTCCTCTCGTCCTTTTTGGACGACTTTTAGCCTCCAACGGGCATCCTCTCGTCCTTTTTGGACGACTTTTAGCCTCCAACGGGCATCCTCTCGTCCTTCTTGGACGACTTTTAGCCCTCACTGGGCCCTTTTTAAGAAATGCCACGTGGGCAGTAGACAGTCTGTTACTCACACTAATTTCCTATAGCCCTTCTTGGGCAGGAAATTAGTCGACTGCCTGAAAAATACTGTCTTGCTCGCTTTAAGCTCCAAAGATCACAGATTTCAACTGTCGCTTTTGGGATTAAGCACTGGCATAGCAACCATAGAGCTATCCAATCTGGCAACAAAATGGTGGCTGATGTAAAACTACAACAAGGATACAGAGCAATTCTTTGGCAAAATCTTTACCGTACAGCCCAGAACAGCGTATTTCATGGGAGGAGAAAGTAATACTGTGTATCAAATAATAGCATAAAATTTCTATAGCCTGGCGTTGCTCGCAAAATTTTAGGTCTGTGTCTATTCCCAAGCACTCTACACGAAGGGAACAAGCCTCCTTACTACATAGTAATCAATTTAAACGCTGAATTTATAGAGGAGAGAAAACAGAAGTAGTGATAGACTAGCGAAAAGCCAGAGCCAAGCCGCTGGGGGTAGAGAGGCCGCCCAGTCATCTACTTATCTCTGGAGGCAGCCGAGAAAGGTATGAGATGGGCCGCCAGGGTCGTCCAGAAGCCAAGTTGTCCAGAAGTCCCGTGTCTGGATCCCGGGTTTTTCGGCACCAATCTGTCGGCGTCCACCCCCAGGCTCGGCGCTACTATGGAAGAAGCAGAAAAAATGAGACAAAAGATAGAGTAGAAACGGACACAGGCAGCTTGGGCCTAGGTAGCCCATGCAACTTGTGCCACCCAGATGAACTGGACGTCTTTATTTATAGAACAGGGAGACATTACACATGTATGTTTTACGACACTTCATACATTGGTTGCCAGGTTACAGACAATAAGAAGCAG
Source organism: Tupaia tana (assembly GCA_026018925.1). Lineage (NCBI taxonomy): Eukaryota > Metazoa > Chordata > Mammalia > Scandentia > Tupaiidae > Tupaia > Tupaia tana. The sequence continues at coordinate 212,424,641 of JAKSZU010000006.1, forward strand.
TTAACAAATCTATGAGGGCTTAGTCACCCCAGGCCAGGTGTATCCCCTGGTGATAATCCCACCAAGAGAAAATCTCATCTTCCTTTCTAATGCAGAGAACTAGCTGTTAGGTGTGGGGAAGGAGCTAAAGATCTTCTTGCACCACCACACCCAGAGTAGGCTAAGGAACCTTTCAGATGCAGAGCAGGGATTGGATTTTACCAAGATGTTTCTTGAAGTCTATCACATGTGTCTGTTGGAACGCCCCTAGCAATTTCCACCCTTGCCCTGTCTGCAGCCAAGGTCAAGGAAAGACAAGTTACAAGGTTCTGCCAAACCCCAAAAGAGCAGGTGGTGTTTGCTCAGAGCATGTCCCCACACCACAGACTCTCTCTCTTAAACGTGTCCCCACAGCTAGACCAGGATAAGAAAGATACAGAACTAAAATTTCTTCTAATCTCTCCTAGCTCTAGAAGCATACAGAGCATATTGCTTTGGTTTAAACTAAGTAAATGAAATGCAAAGGGGGAGGGGATGGAACAAAAAAATCTGTGCAACTACAACTGTAGACTGGGCTCATTTAAATTCATACCATAGGTATCAAACTGAGAAATGAATTTAAGAACCTAAATTTTCTTAGCTAAAGCAAAGAATAATCCTCTTTGGAGGAAGTCACCTTCTTCCCAGGCCTGTTCAGAATAGATAAATAAATCCCATTATTTTAGAAAAGAAACAGTTTAATTTTAAAAAAGAATCCCAAAACTGGAGTTTTGTCTGTCACAGTAGCTATTGTTACTTTAACTATACCATTTATAATCCAATAGTTTTGTTGCTTTCAATAGGACATTAGTGTCATGCTAGTCCACGCTTACCAGGTGAGGTTACATGTTTTACTCTAGCCCCCATCAGTTGACATGAGAGCCAGAATCTGCAACATGAATTACAGAAGGAGCAATCTATAGAACAGTGGTTTTAACCATTTTTGTGTTCTAGAGGTCTTCGATAATCTGATGAGAGCTTTTTCCTTCCTCAAAAAGTATATACATGAGCAGCTATACACTAAGATTTTTAGACTACATTTTAGAATTTTCACAGACTTCAGATACTTACCATAAATAAACCTGGCACCAATAGGGCCTGCATAGATAACCCTTGGTGTGAAAGAATAAGTCGGGTGTGGCTTTCAGACACCCAGTGGGTCTCTTGAGAGGCTTTTCACTTTCATTTTCAGTTGTTTACCACTAGTATACAGAAATATGATTTGTGTGTGTGTGTTTACCTTATATACTGAGACCTTGCCTAACTGGTTTGTTACTTCTAGAAGTTTCTGGTTTATGTCCTTTGAAATTTTAGTATAGGCCATCATGCCATCTTCAAATTGGGACCATTTTCTTTTCTTTTTTCACATTCTGCTTGCCTTTTATTTGCTTTATTCCATTGGCCAAAAACTTTTATAGTATCTTGAATAGGAGTGAGAGAAGACATCTTTACCTTTTTTTGCTGATCTTAGGGGAATAAAATTCTGTTTCACCACCAATTATAATGTTAGCTTTAGAAATTTGTAAACAGTCTCTCAGCTTAAGGAAGTTCAATTTTGTTATTAGTTTAGTGACAGACTTGATAGTGAATGAAAGTTAATTTTTTTTAATATTTTTGTGCAAATATACCTAGGTATGAGATTTTCTCTCTTCAAACTGTTTATGTGATTGATTTCAGCACACCTAAGCAGCCTTGAGGTTCTGTAATGTGCCTTGGTTGATGTGATGTATTATTTTGTTAATATATTGCTGGATTTGCTTTGTTAATATTGTGTTAAGGATATTTGCAACTATGTCCATAAGGAGTATTGGGTTTTTGTTTTCTTCTTTCTTTTTATTTCAATTTTTTTATACATTTAATCTCATGTTACTTAGCTTACAAAGTGAATATTCCAACATATGTACATTTCTCACCAGTCCAGTTGACAACACTATAAAGTAGTTTTCAATAGATAATAATCCATTTCTTTGTTCCATAAATGCCTTGTCTCCCTATTTTTCTCATTAATGTCTTTCCTCAGATTCTACTGCTTCACCCGCCCTCTTCCCACACTGTATCTGGTATTCACAGTCATTTACTAAGTTTCTATAACCTTTAGTCATTCAGTTTGGGTCATAGAGTACAGACACTCAGTATATTAAGTGGAGACATACAATGTCTCTCCTTCATAGCCGGGCTTGCTTCACTTAGCAGTATTCATCTACTTTCTGTCAAAGGCCCAAGTCTTGTTGTTTTTTTATGTCTGAGTAGTATTCCATAGAGTATATGTATATTTTTTCAATCCATTCATCTGTTTGTGGGCATTTGGGTTGGTTCCATGTCTTGGCAATTGTGAATAATCCTACAATAAACATCAAAGTGCAAGCACTTTTCTGATTAAGAATTCTTCTGTCCTTTGAGTAGATACCCAGGAGTGGGATTGCTGGATCATATGGTAGTTCTATTTTTAGATCTTTGAGGAATCTCCAAATTGTTCTCCACAGTGGCTGGACCAATTTACATTCCCAACAGCAGTGTAGGAGAGTTCCCCTTTCACCACACCCTGGCCAGCACTTATCATTTTTTTTTTTTTTTAAATCTTAGTCATTCTGACTGGGGTTAGGTGGTATCTCATTGTTGTTTTGATCTGCATTTCCCTTACAATGAGGGATGTGAAGCATTTTTTCATATGCTTTTTGGCTATTCGTCATCCTTAGAGAGTGGGTTTTTCAACTCACTCTCCCATTTTTTAATAGGGCTAATCATCTTTTTTTGGGACAGCTGCTTCAGTTCTTTGTGAATTCTGGTTATCAGTCCCTTATCTGACTCATAGTTTACAAAAATATTTTCCCATTCTGAGGGCTCTCTATTCACACTAATTACTGTATCTTTTGCTGTGCAGAAATGTTTTAATCTGATGTAATCTCACTTGTTTATTTTTGGGGTTATTGACTGTGCTTTAGGAATCTTATTTAAAAAGTCTTTGCCTACCCCAGTGTCTCCCAGAGTTTCCTGAATGTTTTCCAGGAGCAGTTTTATAGTTTGAGGTCTCAGGTTTAGATCTTTGACCCACTTTGAGTTGATTTTGCCAATGGTGAGAGGTAGGGGTTTAGATTCATCTTTCAACAGGTGGATATCCAGTTTTTCCAGCACTATTTGCTAAAGAGGTTTTTCTTTCCCCACGGGATTGACTGGTACCCTTTATTAAAAAATCAGTTGGCTGTATGCCTGGGAGCTTATTTCTGGGGACTTTATACTGTTCCATGATCCACCTGTCTATTTCTGTGCCAATACCATGCTGTTTTGATTACAACAGCTTTGTAGTATATTTTTGGGTTAGAGGGTGAGATGCAACCCACTCCACTCTTCTTGTGCAGGATTGCTTTGGTAATTATGAGGTCTTTTATGATTCCAGACAAATTGTATGGTTGTCTTTTTTAGATCTGTGAGGAATGTCTCTGGCACTTTGATTGGCATTGCATTAAATATGTAGATTAATTTGGGTAGAATTGCCACTTTGATTATGTTAATTCTTCCAATATAGGAACATGGGATGTCCTTCACTTTTTTGTGTCATTTTCAATTTTTGTTTGTTTGTTTGTTTTTGTTGTTGTTGTTTTTTAGTTTCTCATAGTTTTCCTTGTGGAGGTCTTGAACTTCTTTGGTTAGATTTATTCCTAGGTATCTTATACTTTTTTGTGACTATAGTAAATGGAATTACTTTTTACAGTTCTATCTCATTCTGCCTGTTGTTCACATATATAAATGCCATAGATTTCTATATGTTGATTTTGTATCCCGCAACTTTACTGTATTCATGTATTACTTCTATAAATTTTTCCATGGATACCATTGGGTCTTCTATGTAAACCATCAAGTCATCTGCAAATAGAGATAGTTTCACCTCTTCTTTTCCTATTTGAATGCCTTTATTTTATTCTCTTTTCTGATTGCATTGGTGAGGACTTTCAGTGATGTATTGAAAAGGAGTGGAGAAAGTGGGCATCCTTGTCTTGTACCGGTTTTTAGTGAAAAAACTCTCAGCTTTTCTCCATTCACGATGATGTTAGCTATGGGTTTTTCATAGATAGCTTTTATTGTGTTGAGAAATGACCCTTCTATGCCGATTTTGCCGAGTCTTGATCATGAAGGGATGTTGTATCTTATCAAATGCTTTTTCTGCATCAATTGATATGATCATATGGGTTTTCTCTTTCTTTCTGTTAATATGGTGTATTACCTTATGGTTTTACATATGTTGAACCACCCTTGCATTCCTGGAGTAAAATCTACCTGATGATGATGTATAATCTTTTTAATATGTTGTTGGATACAATTTGCTAGTATCTTGTTGAGAATTTTTGCATCCATATTCATCAGAGATACTGGTCTATAGTTTTTCTTCCTTGTCCTGTCTTTATCTGTTTTAAGGATAAGGGTGATGGAGGCTTCACAGAATGAATTTGGGAGAGTTTCACCCTTTTGGATCTTTAGAAATAACTTGAGCAGATTAGGAGTTAACTCTTCTTTAAAAATTTTGTAGAATTCAGAGGTAAAGCCATCAGAACCAGGGCTTCTCTTTGTTTGGAGTTTATTTACTACTGATACAATCTCCTGGCTTGTTGTGGGCCTATTCAGACTTTCTACATCCTCCTGGCTCAATCTTCGTAGATTATATGTGTCCAGGAATTTGTCCATCTCATCCATATTTTCTTGTTTGTTGGCATATAATTGTTCATAGTATCCTCTAATGATGTCTTATATTTCCATTATGTCTGTTGTTATATTGCCAGCTTCATTGCAAATGTGATTGACCTGATTCCTTTCCTCTCTTCTTCTTAATAAGTCTGGATAGTGGTGTATCAATTTTGTTTATCTTTTCAAAGAACTAGCTTTAACTTTCATTTATTTTCTATATAGTTTGTTTATTTTCTACTTCATTTATTTCTGCTCATATCTTTATTATTTCCTTCCTCCTGAAGTATTTTGGATTTTTTTGCTGTTGCTTTTCCAAGTCTCTGAGGCACATGTTAGGCAATCCATTTTTTTTTGTCCTTTTAAGTGACCGCGTAATTTTCTCATTGACCTTGTAAATGTGGTAACAAATGTGGGAACGAGGAGAAACAATGGCCCTGTTAACTAAGAAAAAAGTGATTTTTTTTAAAGTGATATAATTTCTTAATTTTGCAAATAGAACTATTTTTTATTTAATGTTTTTTCTTTTATTATTGTTATTATTCCAGCTCCACAGTTCTAAGTGGTCAGTAGGGCTCTTTTTTTTTTTTTTTTCAGGTCTATAATTTTATTAAATAAGCTGGCTTCAAATGAAGTAAAAGAAAATTTAATAAGCGAAAATCTTCACAATTTCCAACATATTTTTTGTTTAGAGCTTTATTAATCAGGCAACATCATGTTTATCTTAATATATTGTGTTCCAAAATAATTTGAAAATCCTGGGAATTTCCTGGGAATTTAAAATTCAGTAGGATATTTATTAGTCATATTATAAGTTATTATGTTAAACTGATTGTGTGTGTGTGTGTCTGTGTATATATATATATATATACACACACACACATATATATATATATATATATACACACACATAATCAAATTTCTTTTTTCTTTAATTTTTTATTTCAATTTATTTATACACTCAATCATGTTACTTAGCTTGCAAAGTGAATAGTTCAGCATATGTACATTTCTCACCAGTCCAGTTAACAATACTATAAAGTTATCTTCAATAGATAATAACCCATTTCTTTGTTTCATAAGGCAGCAGTATCAGGAGAGGCTTGTCTCGCCTACATAGAGACAAACACTATACCAGGAAATCTGAGAAGTAGATTATAACTATGGCTTGCTTTGGCTCTTTACTTTCTACTTCTGCTTCCAGCTACACCTTTTTGCTTACATTCAGTGCCAGACTCTAAGTGCCAGAGAAATTTCTGCTCTCCTTTGTGGAGACCTGATGCTTTTCTGAGACCAGAGTTTGGTTTCTCATCAACCGAATGGTCACCTTGCAGTGTTGAAGCTCTGCATCAAAGTGGAAATGGTAATTTCCTGGTATCCTGCAGATGAGACCCCCATATTCTCCTTTAGCTCCCTCCACTCATTGTCTAGCACCTCTGTAAATGTGATAGGCTTAGCAGATGAAGGAAGCTTGCCACTGAGCTTCACAGTGAAAGCTGACTTTGTTTTTCATGGGCACTTTGAGATCCTGCAGTTCCTGTTGGACCTGGTAGCCATTGGAAAAGTGGAGAAGTACCAGTAAAAATATCATAGCAGCCAACAAGAGGGTGATACTTCAGTCGATTTACAAAACTACCCACTTTTTTGACATTGTGATTAAGCTTTGGTGTATCATTTAAATGATTACAAGTCAATCTCTGAAAATGATGAGCTATATGATCTTGCTGAAATCAACTATCCTTTCTCAAATAGTATTTCCTCGTTTGAAGATGGGGAATAATAGTGAGTGACTTCTTCTATGACTATTGGGATGTTGTAATGAGATAATGCACTTAAAGTATTTAACATAATGCATACCAAACAGTAAGCCTTAACATACATTATCTCTTATTAATTCTGTTGGCATCCAGTTCTCTGATGAGACTCTGTACTTCCTGGGATACTTTAGGGAAATGTAACAGTAAATAAAGATCCACATGATTTTCTGATTCCGTATTCATGATGTTGATCCTATATATCATGTCTGATTTAGGGGACTAATTCTTGTTAATGACCATATTTTTACAGAGTATGATGAACAAAAGGGCCTGGATGTCTAGAAAGCCTTCAAATTTCCAAATTTAACCCTCATGAATATTGACCAGTGATAATGGCCCCAAAAGAGACCACACAAAATTTAAAAATTTCTTGAGAGTCCTCTTTTGGTCCGATCTCACTGAACTGCAAGGAAGTTCTGGATAACCACAATGTGATCTAGGAAGACTCTTGATGCCACACTCAGGTGTTCACTGAATGTCATATTTTTCATGGTAACAGGTTTGAGCTCTAACTGCCCAGCAAAATCACTTCCTCTTACATGAAATCCAGTTCTTTAGATCAGCGGTCTTTAACCTTTTGGGTACAAGGGATCATTTTTGTGGAAAAAATTTTTCCATGGATTGGGGGTGGGGCACAGGAGAGCAGATAGTTTCAGGATGACTCAAGAGTATTACGCTGATTGTACACTTCATTTCTATCATTACATTGTAACATAAAGTTTTGATATAAATCTGCAAGTAATTGATTTATTATGGTCTCTGTGCAGTGAAACCTCTGCTATTGTTAATCAGTATTTACAGCCACTATTCAGTGCTAGTGTTAATCAGTATTTACAGCCACTATTCGGTGCTAGTGTTAATCAGTATTTACAGCCACTACTCAGTGCTAGCATCACTGCCTCAGCTCCAGTTGAGATCATCCAGGTATTGAATTCTCCTAAGAAGCATGCAACCTAGATCCCTCAGATGCACAGTTCACAATAGGGTTCACATTCCTATGAGAATTTAACAATGCCACTGATCTGACAGGAGGCAGAGCTCAGGCAGCAATGCAAGCAATGGGGAACAGCTAGAAATACAGATGAACTTTTGCTCACTTGGTCACCACTCACCTCCTGCTATGTAGCCCAGTTCCTAACAGGCCACTGACTAGTAACAGTCCATGGACCAGGAGGTTGGGACTCCTGCTTTGGATGTTACTAAATTGATGATACCAGTCCCTTTTTCTGTTGTTTATCACACAGTCTGCTTAGCCCCTACTCTGCCATGACTGATGCACATAGACCACCATCTCTTGCGGTCCTAGAACTAGGACAGCCTCCCTTATCTGCTGTTATGTGAGCTGCTGATCACCCTGAATTGGATCCAGTGGTATAGCTGATCATTCTTCCAAATTCTTCCTATCTACTAAACCTTATGCTGCTGAGCCTATGAAGATTATGGCTTTCCCACCAAAATTACAGGAGAGGGATAAATAAGAGTCAGAAGAAATACATTTCTCACCTTTGAAAACAGAAGGCCCCATAAAACCAGGAGGTCCTCTCACTCCAGGAAGTCTTTGGTGTCCTGGAGGTCTAGCACATCTTCCTTTCTTAAAGACAGCTGTTGCCATTAAGATGATGTTGACCAATAACCAGACACCTTAATGAATGGAACAAAGATGAAGATATTTTTTCTGCTCTCTTTTAATATGAAGGTTGGATAGGTAGAATTGTTGCTTGATCTAGGAAAGTCAAGGCTCTAATATTAGACAAAGACATTCAAATACCAACTCTACCCACTAGCAAATTGAACAACTTAAACTCTCTGAAATTCAGCTAGTTATTAGTTAACTCCTCTTTATAACCACTTATTTTGCAGCAATAATTGCTCAAAGATGTTTCTGTACCTTGAACTCTCAGATGGATGACTGTTTTCATACAATTTGTATCAGTAGCACATCATAAATACTTCATAATGTTTCTGGAATTACTAAATGATTTATTTTTAAAAGGGCCTACTATATATTGAGTGCTTATTATGAAAAAAAATATTGTACTGGAAACCTTGTCTCATTAAAAACTCATTATATCCATTGTTATGGTTTGTATAGTGGTCTGTCCCCCAAATTTACATATTCCGGAATTTGGTCCTAGTGAGCAATGACTGGTGTCCCCCAGGAATTTGTGTTTTGTGGCTCAATTGTATTGATCACATTGTAAAGGTGTTAAATGAGAGCTTAATACCTTTATGGTGTCCCAAGGTGGGGACTTTGGGTGTGATAATGTTATTAGGGCAGGGCCTTCATAACTGAGTGCTGGTAGGGTTTATAACAAGAGGGATTGAGACCAAAAGGGCAGAGAAAAAGTCATATGAATACAGACCATGCTCTTCTCTGCTGAAAGTTCTGCCTTCTGCCATTTTGTGATGCCTTTGGACTTTCCAGTCACCAAAATTGTGAGTGAAAATAAACTTCTGTTCTCTTAAATTCACCCATTCTCACTCTCACTCTCAGGGATTTCTGTCAGCAATACAGTAATGGCCTAAGATATCCATACAAGGTAAGGATCCTATTATATTCTAAAGGTTAATAATTTGAGATTCAAAGAAGTAATCCTACTTATTTCCAATCAGAGAGCTAGTTAGAGCCTAAGAAAGGATTCTAACCCCAAGTTTTCCAAATTAAGAATTAGAGTTCTTAACCATAACTGGTTTTAATTACTTAATTAATTGCTATCTGCCTGCTCATTTCTCCAAACTCTCTGCTTGGCTTCTGTTCTGCTTTTCCAGCCAGAACTTGTAACCACAAGAAACTGTCATGACTTGGATGACTTTTACTGTTTATTTTCTGCCTCAGAAGACAGTGACAGAATAACTCATTGCTGGTACTGGGATCTTCATACCCCAGTTAGTGAAGTGAAACTCTTTCCCTACCCTCTTACAAATATTTGACCAAGAGACTACCCCATCCCACAACCTAAGTCAGTCTCTTATCAGTCATTCTCAGGACAAAAATATTTATCCTTTTCGTGGATTAGTGTTTCTTAGATTTCTTTCTGAAGTGTGTAGCTGCTGTGGTGCCTGATTTTTTTACCTTTTCAAGGCCTTAACTAAATCATATGAAATTGCCTCTTCAAATATTTGTTCCCAGTTCAACCTGCTGACAAAATCAAGATTAACAGTTAACCACAAGGTAGATTCAGTGCACCTGCTTCTGCAGGTTCTGGATCTCAGGGTAGGCAAGATAGTGGACTATTTCCTAGATCATTTTGAAGTTTTTTTCTTTCAGCATGTCTATTATGTGAGCAGCTGTCAATACATGTAAGACCAAAGTGTAAAGACTATCTTGTGTTCGCCTCTGACTTATTTATTTATTTTTTTTTGGAAGACTTATTCCTATGTTTTACAACAAATTAGGAGTCATCACAAACCATTTTTTGGATAGGAAGTCCAGAGCAAAAATCCATTCGAAGTGCAGTATTAGCAAACAGCCTAATATTGAGCCAGTGAGAAGAATGTGAAAGATGAAAACAACATTAAGTGCTACATATCTAAATGAGCTAATAATTATAAATATGCTCTACTAATTAGTATTAGTTGCTATTTTTTTAACTTTATTTCTTTCTTCCATGAGTGACAGAGATGAGAGAGAGAGAGAGAGAGAGAAAGACAGAGAGGGACCAGCAGTTAGCGTAATGGCTATGTTGCTGGACTCCCACGTAGCCGACCACAGTTCAAGTACCGGACCTGGTGGCTTAAATTCACGCCAGTGCATGTGCATGCGTGCCCAAGATCCCAAGAGGAGAATGGAGAAGGGACTGCAGCGTGGCCATCCCCCAGGAGGTTGATTTCTCGCTTTCTGTCTCTCTATCTCTTTCTGGTGAGTGCATGCGCCCTATAGCAAAGAAAAAAAGAAACTTCTCCAAGAAAAAAATTTCCTTTGGATAAATACCCAGAAATAAAACAAATAAATTATATGGTAGTTCCAGTTTCATTTTTTTTTGAAATTGCTATATTTTTTTCCATAATGATTGTACTAATTTACATCCCCACCACTGGTGTACAGGGTTTCCTTTTTTGCATAGTGTCATCTACACTTATCTTTTAGATAATTGCCATCCTAGCAGGTGTTAGGTAATATCTCATTGTGTTTTCTTTAGTTTTTTTTTTTTTGTTTTTTGTTTTTGTTTGTTTTTTTTTTGCCTGGGGGCACATGTGCATCCCAGAGAGAGAGAGAGAGAAATGAGAATGCAACCACCATGGGGGGTGATCATGCCAAATTGTCCTCTCTGTTTTAGGATTTGGGGCATGCACACATGTGCACTAGTGTGTTTTTCAAGCTGCCAAGTCTGGAACTCCAATCACTCAGTTGGCCTGTGGGTTGCCCCTGCCTTAATCACCATGCCACCAGTTGGTCCTCATTGTGGTTTTCACTTTCATTTTCCTGATGATTAGTGCTGTTGTACACTTTTTTTATATACATGTTGGCCAGTTTTATGTCTTCTTTTGAAAACTATTAAGGTCCTTAAGTTTAACTGTGGACAGGAGGTACCTGCAATACAATCAGGCTAAAATACATAAAATAAAACAAGGCATACAATGAAAGGAAGGAGAAAACCTCTCTCTCTCTTTTTTTTTTTTTTTTCCCAGAATTTAGCAGGCAAGATAGAACCTAGAAAAACAGACTCCAAATTTAGTGTGTGTGTGTGTGTGTGTGAGAGAGAGAGAGAGAGAGAGAGAGAGAGAGAGAATAGGATGAAAGAGAGACAGAGACAGAATTTGGTGATTGAAGGTCCCCAAAAGATAGATTACCTCTTTCTCTTCCCCGTAGCTAGATTTTGTCTTACTTCTATCTCATTTGCTCTCCACTTCCTCATTAAAATTCTGAGTGGACACCACAACAGTCTTATCCACAGGTTGGGTGATTATAGTCTAATCCCCCAAGGGTATGATTGCTAGAATATCTGACTTCAAAATGAGCTTTTCCCCTTGGTGAGTAGAGAGCACCACCCAGTGTTCATATAAAAGGAAACCACCGTTCCCCTTTCCTTGTCTCTTCAACACTCTATTGCTGAAAGAGTTCCCAGGTGTGTCTACAACACCCAAATTTATTGATTCTGTGAAGGCTTTCACATTTGTCAATGCTTTCAGCTGAGAGATAGAGAGGTGGTTTATAGTGAGAAGAGAATGATATGAGATCAAACTAGAAAGGCAAGTCAAGTGATGAAACAAGCTATTCTAAGACAAGACCCACAAGGATCTATGTTTGTTCCTTCCAGCATCTCAACCATTTGGAATTTCTGAGACTTTGTCCATGTTTCTACTTTCTCCCAAAATGCTTTTCCCATACACCCTGCCTTGTGGAGATTTGGCTTGAAACATCACCTTCTCTAAGAAGCCCTGTCTGATTGTCACAGCCAGCTCACACCCTGGGGGAGTCAATTACAAGCTGAGCATCCCTAATTGGAAAATCTGAAATACTCCAAAATTCCAAACTTTGTGAGCATGTATATGAGTCTACAAGTGGAAAATTCTACCTCTGACCTTGTGTGACAAGTCAGTCAAAATATTGCAATACAAAAATATTGTGTAAAATTACCTTTAGGCCACATGTATACAGTATATAAGAAAAATAAATTTCATGTTTAGAATTGAGTCCCATCTGCAAGAGATCTCATTATATATATGCAAATGTTTCAAAATTTGAACAAAATTTAAAACACTTCTAGCGCCAAGTACTTTGGATAAGGTCAACCTTTATTTTATTGCCCCCCACATCCTCTTCCCTATACCATTCAAGTGTGTGACTTAATGTTTACGTATTTGTTTTTCATAACCAGTGTAGGCCCTGGAATGTGAATACAATTGTCTTATTATTATGTAAGTCCCCAAGATTTAGTAGACGATCTTATGAGCAATATTGTTGGAAGTAGGTATATATGAAAGAATAAATGAACAAATGGAAAAGTCTGCAGATAATATTTGGAAGAATCATATTTAAAATGCTTAGAGCAGAAATATCAATTAGGAAAGAGAGAAATACTAGAAAGGAGTTGAAGAGAGCTGGACACTAATAGGGAGTGATACTAAGTCCTGAGAAAGTGACCCATTTCACTGCTAGAGAAAGCTACTTGTGCAATATTAAAATTAGTATAATAATGATCAGCGTCCTCGTTATTTCAGAAGCTCAAGATCCAGAATAGTTTATGCTGGGATTAAAGAGCTGTAAGTCAGAAGATCATTAAAACGATTATGGAGGATTCAAACTTTGTATTTCACTAAAATGGGAGGTTTCTTGCTTAGGGACATCTCATTCAATGGACAAAGCTTTCCAAGCTAGAAATCTTCAAGACATCTTCAGTTCTCCCCCTTTCCCTACCCCTAACTTATCATCAAGGTCAAGTGCTGTTTTCTCAGAAATATCTTTTAAATCTAGTGGGAGTCCATCCACATTGTTGACGCCCAGGTCAGCTCCATATCCTTTCTCAATGAGATGATTTTGAAATCTGATTATATTTTATTACTTTTTTATTTTAGTTTCCCCATATGCTTTTTCTCTTCTCTACAGCCTTCAATATTTATAGATTCAGATTTATTTTTTAGAGAGAGAGATTTTTGCTATAAGGCGTGTGTGCTCGCTAGAGAGAGACAGAGATAGAAAGTGAGAAATCACTCTCCAGGGGGGATGGCCATGCTACAATCCCTTCTTCTCCATTCTCCTCTCAGGATTTTAGGCGTGCATGCACATGTGCCTGGTGTGAGTTTTAAGTCATCAGGTTGGTACTCAAAACATGGTAGCGACGTAACTTTTATGGCATCTGCTGGTCCCTAGATTCAGATTTTTTTTTTTTTTTTTTGAGAGGTTTTTGCTATAAGGTGTATGCGCTCACCAGAAAGAGAGACAGAGAGACAGCGAGAAATCACCCCTACCCCGCAAGAGGGGATGGCCACGCCGCAATCCCTTCTCCTGCATTCTCCTCTCGAGATCTTGGGCACGCACGCACACGCACCAGGCATGAGTTTAAGCCACTGCGTCCGGGACTCAAACCGCGTTTGACTACATGTGAGTCCAGCGACATAGCCATTATGCTAACTGCTGGTCCCTAGATTCAGATTTTTTTTTAAAAGGAATTTATGCTGTCAGTGACCCCTTGCATCGGAACTGAAGCTTCTGTCACAAGTCTTTTGGGACAGATCACTTACTAAAGCTCTTTGGCCCAAAGATACAGATGCAGGGCTAAAAAGAAGCCACAGGGAAAGCAAGAGACAATCACACCGGTCTTGCTCCTCCGTAATAATTCTCATCATGTAAAGTTGGATTCTGTGCCTGGTGCAAAAGCCTCGTAAATATTTTATTGAACAACCGTGTACCTGGCGGATTACAAAACAAAATGATTTATTTTCTCCTATCAATCTTCAAAGTGCTGTTGGCGCTTTCTTTCCTGCTCCTTCTGGGCTTATCGGGCGGATCTCACAGGTGGTGTTAAAATGCCCATCTTAGTCCACTTTGCACACTGCGAATCAGACTTTGTACTTCTCCTTCATGCCTTTTCCTCCTTCCTATCTGTTTCAGACTTCTCCAAGATCAGGATTTGAAATGGCACTTAGTAGGAAGCAACAAAAGTATTTCTACTTAGTTACAGCTGCTGCTTCTTCCCTGGCACTTTTTTTATTTTTTTTAACTACAATACTTTTTTAAAAATAACCTTTTAAATTTTAGAACAAATAGTTCTGGATTTACAGAAAAATTGTGAAGATAGTACAGAATTTCCATATGCATACCCAAACCTACTATCCCCCTAATGTCCCATATTAGTATGATATATTCATCCTAATTAATGAAAAAAGATTGATACATTACTATTACTTAAAGTTTATAACTTATTCATATTTTCTTAGTTCTGGAAGACTAATGAGGTGCCTACCTACTTATTTTGGAGGTCCCTGAGACCTTCTCACTACAGACTTCCCTAATGTGGGAGAACCCTTTTGATTCAACCTCTTCCAGATGCCCCCTCCCATCCCAGGTGATACCCTTCAGAGTACTTTATTACTATGGTGCTATTTATCTGCTGACCAGATTCCTTGCAGGTGGGAGGGAGAGGCGCTCACAGGACAAGATCAACACTGATGAGCTCTCGATTTCCACATGGCCTCTTGAAAATTCACAGCCCTTGCCACACCAGGTAGTGGGTGCAGATTACCCCACCCCCAGCTCCTCTCTTCCCCTTGCTGCCTTTCTACTTCTCTTTCCTTTACTCAAATAGACATAAAGGAAGACTGGAAAAGCAACTGCTTCGGGAGATATCCAGCAGGATAAAGGGATGCCAGCGCTCACCTTATTGGCACATGCAGTTGCTACAAGTGATGCTTTCCCAGCACTCTGACTTTGACGTGGATGGGGAATGCACTATTAGGAGAGGAGGGGAGTGGGAAAATAATACTTTATCCTCCTAAAGGCAATGACTCCATGTTTTATCAATTTCCATTTTGTTAAGTCAATCATTTATAAATAGCTAGCTTTTTCTTCTTTAGGCTGAAAAGGGCATGGATGGGTGTTGGTCATGGGTGATGGCTTGGTCTCATTGTAATAATATGCCTAGAGATGAAAGTGGTGTTTTCACTCCATGATGAAAGATGCTTGTGCTCATCATGTTCAGTCTTAGGGCGTTAGCGACCAATCTCACCAAGTCCATTTACCACCCCATTCCATCTGTTCAGAGGCAGATGCTCTAGGAAACAGAGCAATTAAAGACAAGGATCTTAGAAATGAAAAGCCGAAGAAATGAGGTTCATGAAAATTTCACAGATCTTGTAGAATAGGGTGAGACATCTCCTTCTCTTCTCTCTTTCAGGAAAATAGGATATGTCTGTACCTTTTACCGTGCGTAAATGTTTTAGGTTTCAAGCAACCCAAGCCTTTGAAGCTGCTAGATTTTCTCAGCAGTCAACAGGATAAGCACACGGTAACTACGTCATAAAGTTGAAACGCTATTATTCATTGTAGTCTCTGAATTCCAAGCCCTCCCAACGTAATAGTCATTGGAAGTCTATCAGCATCCTTCTGGAAAAAAAAAATAGCAAAAGCATCTATGCCAAAAGGACCACTATGTATCTGTTTTCTTCCTTTATTTATTTATTACTTTCTGTAATTCTTTTCCAAACCTTAGCCCTTCTTCACTGACAACCACATAGGTAGCAGATGGGATCAATAGTAATTTGTCTCTACCACTGAAACTCTTCATAGCAATAGTCTGTTAGTGGAATGCTACATAAAATGGATGCTTGATTAAATATCTTTTACAATGAATTCAAACACAAGAAAACACATATGATGTGGCAGGGATGTTTCTCCCTCCAAAACCACTGACTTTCCTTTACTTTCTATGGCTCATAAAAGCAAACTCCAAAATACGTTTGAACTATGCTTCACCTGATAAATATTTGCTTTACACAATGCCTGGGTGCACAATGATAGCCTTCAGCAATGGTTTTCAATCAATCTTGGTTCTACGTTAAAACTACATGTGGCAGGGAGGCAGCCATGCAGTGTAATAGTTAAGAGCAGCACACAGGGAGTCAGGTTCCACAATTACATCCCAGTCCCAGAAGCTTGGAAAACACTTCAGGTGTGTGTGCGTGCAGGTGTGCAAACGTCCTGATGGGATGGAGAAACAGTGGGGGAAGGATTGCGGTGTGACCATGCCCCATTAGGGAATACTTTCTCTCTCTCCCTGTCTTTCTCTTTCTCTGTCATGGGCACTCACACACTCACACATCAACTATCTGGCAATAACAAACTATCTGAAGAGATTTTTAAACCTCTGGTGCTCATGCCAGAAGCCCAACCAATTCACACAGAAGTTGGTGAGTTGGACTCATGCATCAGGGTTTTTTTTTTTTTTAAAGCTTTCCAGAAGTTTCTGGTATGCAGCCAAAATTGAGAAGCACTGTTGTAAAGTAATCCCAAGCTGTGAGCTCCAGGTCTGGAGTCTTATCATTTTCCTTTTCACTCTTTTTTAATCTTGATTCTTGATGGAGGAGTCCCTCAAGGTCCCCTCTCCCAAGCCTCTGCAGGTCTTTGTGGGATAGTGTCCTTTGTCATCTGCAGAACACAGCCTCAGTGAAGTTGGAAGCCAAGGTGGCACAAGGATGACATCTAGTGGTGCAAAATGAAGTTATTTTTCAATTGTCCCATTTCCTGAAAAGTACGAAAGAAAGTCACCAGTGGAACCTGGTTTATGTGTCACTTTGCATTGATTTAACTGTGATTTCCTGTTCTCTGTAACTGATAACACTCTGGGAGGATCATGGGGCTGAACTGCATTGTTGGAGGCTTCAAAGGCAAAGTCTCTCGTCTTCATTGAACATGTTCTTGTCCTTCATGGTGTTTCGTCTGAATTGATGATGGGCACACTATAGCAGCTCTTCCTAGCCCTATGTCACTGCCAGACTTATCCAAAGCCTGGCACATCATGTCACACATGCTTTGCCCCCTGTCACCACTGAGAAATACTAGGTGCTCACAGTGCACACACTCACCTGGCCTGGCCCAGGCTCCCAGGCTGCAGGTAGAGAGGAGAGGTATTCCTTGCTCGTGCCTCACTGGTGAATCTGCTCCTGCCCCCCCCCCACACACATGAGATTGGTGTCCATGGGATTGCATTCATTTTCCCAGGCTGCTGTAATAAAATACCACAAGCTATGGGCTTAAACGACAGAAATAGATTTTCTCACAGTTCTGGAGGTTAGAAGTCCAAAGTGTGACAGGGTTGGTTTCTCCTGAGGCCTCCATGACTTGTAAATGGCTGTCTTCTGTGTCTTCACATGGTTGTCTCTCTGCACATTGATGTCCTAATCTGTTCTTATAAAGACACCAGTCATGTTAGATTAGAGTCCACCCTAAAGACCTCATTTTAGTTTAATCATCTCATTAAAGGTCCCAACTCCAAATACCATCACATTCTTAGGTACTGGGAGTTAGAACTTCAAGGTGTGTTTGATGGTTGGAAGGATGTAATTCAGCCTATAAGCATGATTGGCCAGTGAGAGAGATTGGGTCTGGTAGAAAAATTCCTGTTCCTTCTTCCCTTCTCCCATTATTTTGGGACAAGGCCATACTAGGTGACCTCTCTGAGAATGATCTCAGAGACCAAGTAATCTCTTGGCCCCTTACAAATCTGTGGCCTGCCGAGTAATGCACTGTTCTATTTTTTCTCTTCCTATCTTTACCACACTCTCCCTTTGACCTCAGACTTACTTCCCTGAGATAGCACTCCCTAGAAATGTGTTTACATGTAAGATTTTCCTTCAGGTTCTATTTTCTAGTGAACTCGGTCTTTCAAATGAAAATCTCTGTTTTCACCAACATTGGGCATAATCCAAAGTTTCTGGGCTGAGACACTGACATTGAAAACTGACTCCTTCTGTTGTGTTAGATTAATGTCATGCTGCCAACATTAAATACCTGTAGAAATATATACACGAATGAGACCTGGAACTCAGAATAGATAATATAGGGCTTTTAAAAGAGGCATAGGTAAAAATCTAATTTCAACACAATGGAAAACTATTTTTATGTCCTCATAAATACATTTTTAAAAAGTCGAAGTAGTAAAAATTAAGAAAGGAATAAAGTTGAGATGCTATGGCAACAATTACATAACCCAGATTTGGATGAAATCCAAAGGAAGCTTTCTAGAAGTGATGACTGAAAAAAAAAAATAGGACTAAAATCAGTGAAGAGGAAGAAGAAAGCAAGAAAGCCACGGGCAGAAAGGGTAGTATGAACATTTGATACAGCTTGGAGGGAACAATAGTTTTATGGTGATAGAGAGTAAAATACAAAGCAGTAGGGAAGGGATTGAGTTGGAAGGGAAAGCAGAAGATATACTTTAAAAGGCCATGTATGGCTAGCTAAGAGCTTGGATTTATTCTAACGAAATGAAACAGGGAGCAAATGAAAATGAAAGTCTCTAAGCAAGAAAGAGGCAATAATGCATTCACTATTTTTTTTAAGAGAGAGATTTTTTATATAGGGTGGATGCACTTGCCAGAGAGACAGAGAGAGAGTAAGGGAGAAGTCACCCACAAGAGGTGATGGCCACACTGCAATCCCTTCTCCTACATTCTCCTCTTGGGATCTTGGGCACAAAAACACATGCACCCAGTGTGAGTTTTAAGCTTCCAGGTCCGGCACTCGCACTGCAGTAGACTACATGGGAATCCAGCAACATAACCATTATCCCATCTGCTTGCCCCAACATATACATTTTTTTTTTAAAGCGAATCACCTACAGTATATAGAAGATGGATTGAAATGAGATATGTCCAGGGACAGGTAATACTTACTAAAAATCTGTAATAATTAGGATAATTTGGTGTCTTTGTCCATTTTGTGCTACTATAACAAAGTATCTGAGACTAGGTAACTTATAAAGAACAGAGGTTTGGGGACCAGAAGATGGCATAATGGCTATGTTGCTGGACTCCCATGTAGTCAACTGCATTTGAGTCCCAGACCCAGTGGCTTAAACTCATGCCGGGCACATGTGCATGTGTGCCCAAGATCCCGAAAAGAGAATGGAGGAGAAGGGATTGTGGTGTGGCCATCCCTCCTGGAGGGTGATTTCTTGCTTTCTGTCTCTCTGGTTCTATCGTTCTTATGAGTTCATGTGCCCTATAGCAAAAGTCTCTCGAAAGAAAGAAAAGAAAGAGAGAGAGAGAGAGAGAGAGAGAGAGAGAGAGAGAAAGGAAGGAAGGAAGGAAGGAAGGAAGGAAGGAAGGAAGGAAGGAAGGAAGGAAGGAAAAAGAAGAAAGAAAGAAAGAAAGAAAGAAAGAAAGAAAGAAAGAAAGAAAGAAAGAAAGAGGAAGAAAAAAGAAAGAAAGAGAGAGAAAGAAAGATGGAAGGAAGGAAGGAAGGAAGGAAGGAAGGAAGGAAGGAAGGAAGGAAGGAAGGAAGGAGGAAGAAAGAGAAAAAAAGAAAGAAGAAAGAGAAAGAAAGAAAGAAAGAAAGAGAAAGAAAGAGAGAGAGAGAGAAAGAAAGAAAGAAAGAGAGAGAAAGAAAGAAAGAGAGAGAGAGAGAGAAAGAAATAAAGAAAGAAAGAAGAAAGAAAGAAAGAAAGAAAGAAAGAAAGAAAGAAAGAAAGAAAGAAAGAGAAAGAAAGAAGAAAGTAAGAAAACAGAGGTTTATTTCTCACAGGTTTAGTGACTGATAAGTGCAAGATGAAGATGCCAGCATCTGGTGAGAGTCTTCTTACTGTGTCCTCACATAGTGGCAGGCAGGAAAGAAAAAAGAGGAATGAACACTGGGTCTTCATATAGATGAAGAGTAGAGCAAAAGAAAATGAGCCCACTCCTACGGCCCTGTTTTTTTTTTTTTGCAATGTTAACCTCTTCACGGGTGTGGAACACCTCTTATTATACCCCACTTCCTAGCACTTTGAACTGAGGTTAAAGTTTCCAACACATGAATTTTAGGGGGCATATTCAAGCAATACCATTTTATTCCTGGCCCTCAAATTCATGTCTTCACATGAAAGATATGTTTATTCTATCCCAATAGCCCAAAAGTCTGAACTTGTTCCAGCCTCAACTTTTTTTGTGTGTTCCGTAGCTTTGCTATATTTTTTTCTTTATTTTCTTATGTTTTTACATTTAGTAATTATACATCTTTATAGCATACAAAATTATTTTCCCAGCATGAATACACTATATACTGCATACTAGTACAGCTAAAGATATTACTATTCATATTATCTCCAAGATAATCTTCCATTTTTGTATCCATTAAATGTTTTATTTTTCCCCTTGATTCCATCCCTCCTAAAACCCCCCATTACCCTCCCTCCTTCCACACTGCCTCTAATATCCACAGTTACTCTCCATGTTTTTTATAACTTTCAAAATTTCAGTTTCTGCTATAGAATGCAGATATTCAGTATGCATTAAGTGGGGACATACAATGTCTCTCTTTCATAGTCTGGCTTGCTTCACTTAGCATTAAATATTCCATAGTCATCCACTTTCTATCAAATGCCAGAGTCTCATTGTCTGTTATGGCTAAGTACCAGATTTGATCTAATACTGGAGCCATAGCATATGTGTGCCATACTTTTTTAATCTGTTCATCTGTTCTTGTACATTTGTGTTGATTGCAGGTCTTTGCAATTGTGAATAATGCTTCAATAAACAGGAATGTGCAAGTGTTTTTCTGACTGAGTGTATTCCTATCCTTTGGGTAAATACCCAGGAGTGGAATTGCTGGATCATGTTCATCAACGTTAAAGTTTAAGTTCAAAGTCTTATCCAAACATTCTATGGGTGAAAGTCAAGGCATGATTTATTCTGAGGAAAATTCCCCTCCAGTTTGTAAACCTGTGAAATCAAACAAGTTAAGTGTTCCCAAAATACAATGCTGAGATAGGCACAGGATAGATATTCCCAAAGGAGAGAAACAGGAAAGAAAAAAGGGGATAACAAAAGTCTAAATAAGTACAAAATCCAACAGGGAAAACAATGTGAAATCTTAAGATTTAAGAATAAACTTCTTTTGCTCTATATACCATCTTACAGACACACCAGGGCAGGGTTTGGGCCCCCAAGGCCTTGGGTAGCCCTGCCCCTATGACTTTGTTGGGTACAGCCCCCATTTCAGCTCTCATGCATTGAAGTTGTTTTCTATAGCTTTCCCAAGCTGACATCGCATGCTGGTGGCACTATAGTTATTGAGTCATGAGCATGGCCCAGTCACCATAACTTAAATGAACAATGCCTTGGCAGGGACTGTCTGCAGTGACCCTGTCCCCATCGCAAGTGTCTGATTAGGCCAAAGCTTTCTGAGGCATTTTTTGAAATTTAGGTGGAGAAATTCATGCCTCCACAGTTTATGCGTTTTGCTGATGTGCAAAATTAGTACCATGTGAATATTACCAATCTACATCTGGGCCACAGTTGCGGTCACCGAGAAATACTGGACTGGCATATGAGGCAGTTCTGTTCTGTGAACCACAGGGTTGCTTAAGTGCCCTGGGCCACTACAGTGTGCTAGAAATCATTCTGCCTCCAGGATTCCAGCACTTGTGCCTATGATGGAGGAGGCAGCCACAAAGACCCCAAGAACACCTTCAGATTTATTCTTCCATTGTCTTGATTAATAGCACCTGACTTTATTCTGTACCTGCTAATCATATCAAAAGTTGCATGGACACATCCTTGTTTTTGTTCTCATAAACACACATTTTTATTCTTTACATGGCAAGCCTGAGCATTTTCCACATTTTTATGTTTTGCTTCTCTTTTAATGATAAAATCCATCTTTGAATGTTTTCTTTCTTCCTGCATTGTACTGTAAGTAGTTAAGAGAAGTCATGTAGCACCCTGCATACTTGGCTGTTTAGAGATTTCTTCTGTCAAATATCCTAATTCAGTGCTCCTAAATTCTGCCTTCCATAAAGTCCTAGGACACAAATAATAATTCAGCCATGTTATAAGTCACTTTATTTATTTTTTAATATATTTTAATTTCAACTTCTTTTTTTATATTCAATCACTGAAAATGACCTTTCCTCCAGTTTCTAATACCTTGTTTTCCTTATTTCCATCTGAGATCTCATCTGAATGGACTTTACTGTCCATATATCTGCCCAAATTCTGTTCATAACCACTGTTAAGATTTGAAAAATGCTTTGTACCCTAAACGTTCATGCTCTGGAATTTGGTCCCCAGTGGAATGGAACTGAGAGGTGGTGAGACCTCTAAGGTGTGAAGCCTAATAGGCACTGATTAGATTGTGGAAGCATTGCCCTCATGAATGGATTAATACTATCTAACAAAAGGGAGAAATAATTAGTTTTCAAGAGAGTGGGTTCTTATAAAAAGATGACCGCCCCTCAGGTATCTCTCTGCAACAGCTGCTGACCTTTCTACTTTTCTCCACTATGTGATGACATAGCACTAATCTGGCCTAATACCAGTCCTATGCCTTTGGACTTCTAGCCACCAGAATCATGCACCAAATAAAGCTGCAATCTTTATAAATAACCCAATTGCAGATATTTCTGTTGAGCAAAAAAAAAATGGAATAAGACAACCATTTAAATAATTTCTAAGAAGAATGAGACTTTTCTATAGCTCTCTTTTTCTTCTGAGCCCTTGATGTCTGTTTGTGGCAATACAAACTTTCCAGCATTAACTTCAAAATGATCCCAATCTCTACCCACCCCACCCCCCATTTCCAAATCTGGTTTTATGTTTTTAGGTATTTTTAATAGAAACATTCCAGTTCTCTGGTACCCATTTCTGCCTTGGTCCATTTTGTGCTGTTAAAACAAAATTACTGTGACTGGATAATTTATTTTTAAAAAACCCAAATATTTATTTCTCTTAGTTCTGGAGGTATTCACATTTGGTTAGGACCTTCTTACTACACTAAAAGAAAAACATAAGGGATAAACACTGTGTCCTCACATGGAAAAAGAGCAGAAGAGAGAAAACCTACTTCTACAATCCTTTTTTATAGTAACATTAATTTATCCATGAGGATGGAATACCACCCATTAGGCTCTACCTCCCAACACTGTTGCATTGAAGATTAAGTTTCTAGCACATGGATTTTGAGAGATACATTCAGACTATAGAATGTGGTTCTATCAGTGCAGGATCAGGAAAGTAGAAAAATAGTAAAGAATAAAAAGAGAAAAACTAGACCCATGTACACATGGAAATTTAACACATGACAGAAATAGTACTGGACAGCAGTGTAAGAAGGAAGGAATGTTCTATAAAAGGCATTGAGACAACTGAGTAGCCATATGGAAAAAAATTAAATTAAATTAAACTCTACAAAATAATTACAAATTCCAGTTGTATTAAAGATCTAACTTTTCAAAACAAAAGAATACTTCCATGACTTCAAGTTATGAGAAAATGTCTTAAATAAGATAAAATACACACACACACACACACACACACACACACACACATATCATCACATCATAAAGGAAATGAATGAAGTTTATTTTTCATTATCTTTGATGAGTAGAATCATAAACTGGGATAAAGTATTCCCTACTTATGTCCTTATTAAGGATTAAATCATTATCAAAATTCAGTATACATAAGGCACATAAGAATGGTTATAAATTTAAAAAGAAAAAACCCAAAAATTTTCATTTAAAAAATGGAGAAAATTGAGGCAAGCAAATAGCACAGTGGTTAAGACACTAGATCCCCACATGGCTGACTAGGTTCAAGTCCCAAACTGGTGGCTTGCTTTCTCACTTTTTCTCTCTCTGTCTCTCTCTGGTCAAATTAAAAAATAATAACAAATAAAATTAAACAATTCTTTTTAAACATAGAAAAAATATAATCAACTTGATAACCAACTAAAGAATAATAATAAACAGATTAAATACATGAAATGATGCCATGTTAGGTTGTAATGTAGCCAAAAGCAGACAATGAAATAAGACCTTTGCAAGTAGTTTACTTGCAGAGTGATTCTAAGAATAATAAAAAATTGGAACAGTAAATCGGGGAATGTAGAAAAACAAAACAAGAACTAATGATCAATTTACCACAGTGGGCACAGGATAAAGTCCTACTGAAACTCTGAGACACCATGTGGAACCTGACTGAAAATTGTCACAACAGAAGGGCTATCCCTTCTGTTGGTAAAAAAATCCCAGGTAGAAGAGAAGAGAAAGAGATGCAATTGGTTACAGTGGGAAGCCATCAGAATGTTGGGACATGTGGGTAGCTAGAGGCAAACTCAGAAAGGCAGTAAAATACAGACATTTGCTGCAGGTGTTCAATCTCCTTAATATTTAAAAAATGTATTAAAACAACAACAAACATTTTTTCCCTTATGGCATGACTATTTTTAGTTTTTAAAAGAGGTTCCATTCTGTTTTTCATAGCAGTTACACTACTTTACATTTCCACTAAAAGTGTCAAAGGTTCCAATTTCTCCACATCCTTGTCAACACATGTTATTCTCAGTTTGTTTATTTTTGATAGTACCCGTTTTAATAGATGTGAAGCGATATCTAATTGTGGTTTTGATTTGTATTTTACCAATGATTAGTGATGTTGAGCATCTTTCCATGTTTTCTGGGCATTTGCGTATAATCTTTGAAGAAATGTTTATTCGAGGCTTTAACCAATTTTTTAGTCAAGTTATCTGTTCTTTGTTATGGAAGTGCAGGAACTTGTAATCTATTTTGGATATTAACCAGATATGTGATTTGCAAATATTTTCTTTCATTCTGTAGGTTGCTGTTTTGCTGTGTTTCTTTCTTTTTTTTAAGAATTATTTATTTACTTTTATCATTCATTCATTTTATTTTAATTTGACCAGAGAAATACACAGAGAGAGAGAGACAAAGAGGGAAAGTGAGAAAGCAAGCCACCAGGTCCAGGACTCGAACCATGGTCAGCCATGTGGGAGTGTCCAGCGCCTTAACCACCATGCTACCTGCTGGCCCCTTGCTGTGTTTCTTTGATTCAAGTATGTTTTTAAGTTTAATGTAGTCTTATATTTTTGGATATGATGTAAGATAAAGTCTAGCTGTATTCTTTTGCACGTGAATATCAGTTTTCTTTTTTTTTTTTTTTTGAGAGTTTTTTTGCTATAGGGTTTGTGCGCTCGCCAGAGAAACAGATAGAGAGACAAAAAGTGAGAAATCACCCCCTGGGGGGATTGCCACACCGCAATCCCTTCTCCTTCATTCTCCTCTCAGGATCTTGGGCACGCACACACACGTGCCTGGCGTGAGTTGAAGCCACCGGGTCCAGGACTTGAACTGCAGTCGACTACATGGGAGTTCAGCGACATAGCCATTACGCTAACTACTGGTCCCATCAGTTTTCTTATTTTAATTTGTTGATGACACTGTCTTTTAAGTGGTCTTTGCAGCCATGTTGAAGATAATTTGATAAAATGTGGAAGAATTTGTTTCTAGGCTTTCTATTCTATCTCATTTGTATGTATGTTTGTCTTTATGCCACTTGGCCTATTTATTTTTCTTTATACCAGTACCACATTGTTTTGATGACTGCAGCTTTGTCATATATTTTGAAATCAGGAAGTATAAAGCCTCAAACTTCTCTTTCTATTTATTTTTTTTTAAAGATCGCTTTGACTGGGGAACCAGCAGTTAGCGTAATGGCTATGTCGCTGGACTCCCACGTAGTCGACCACGGTTCGCGTCCCGGACCCGGTGGCTTAAAACTCACGCTGGGCGTGTGTGCGTGTGTGCGTGTGTGCCCAAGATCCCGAGAGGAGAATGGAGGAGAAGGGATTGCAGCGTGACCATCCCCCCTGGGGGGTGATTTCTCGCTTTCTGTCTCTATGTCTCTCTCTCTGTCTGTCTGATGAGCGCATGCGCCCTATAGCAAAAACCTCTCCAAAAAAAAAAAAAAAGATCGCTTTGACTGTAAGAGGTCATAGTCAAAGATTCCATATAAATTTTAGGATAAATTTTTCTATTTCTGCAAATATTCCAGTGGAAATTTGGTGGAAATTGCCTTGAATCTGTAGACTGCTTTAGATATATAGACATCTTAATAAGATTAAATCTTCCAATCCATGAACATGGGATATCTTTTGATTTCTATGTGTCTTTTTAAATTTCTTTCAGCATGTTCAGTGTTTTGTAGTTTTCAATATACCAATCTTTCACAACTTTGGTTGAGTTTATTCTTAAATAGTTTATAAGTCTTAATAACATTGTAAATTAATTTTTTTCTTAATTTCTTTATTGTATTTTTCTTTTTTTCCCCCAGTTGCTTTAGAGTTTACTTAAACTAGGAGAATAAAGTCATGTTTTTATACAATACATACTTAGTTCTTTAAATAACAATTATGACAAACAGCAAAATTAATTAAGGCATGCTGAACTTATGATCCATACAAAACACCATTTGGGGTCATACATAATTAAAGAAATATCTCTCGGGAACCAGCAGTTAGCATAATGGCTATGTCACTGGACTCCCACGTAGTCGACCGTGGTTTGCATCCCGGACCTGGTGGCTTAAAACTCACGCTGGGCGCGTGTGTGTGCCTGCCCAAGATCTCAGGAGGAGAATGGAGGAGAAGGGATTGCGGCGTGACCAACCCCCCTGGGGGGTGATTTCTCGCTTTCTGTCTCTATGTCTCCCTCTGTCTGTCTGGCGAGCGCACGTGCCCTATAGCCTATAGTGAAAAATCTCTCCAAAAAAAAAAAGAAATATCTCAAATACCTACTGTAGTAGCCAATACATAGAGGCTTGCCTTTGATGGGCATAGGAATGCAGTTTAGAAAAGAAAGGGAACCACACCCCAACTACTCAATTTCTCTAAAATCACGGAGCAACAGAAGCAACATTGAACTTCCGTACTGATTTTATATGACTTTTTATACAATACCTTGACCTAAATCCAAGTTAAAATTCTTTTCTATTTTTGGTAAGAAACTGCATGGTAAACTTAGATGACTTCCCCTGGATTTTACCTGGGAGTGGCCTTTTTAATTTTTTATTTAAAAGAGGGAAGGTTTGGCATTTTTATGCTGATGTCAGCAATATTAATATTTCTTGTGATCTCAGGAAGATTCATATTCTTTACAGCTGATACAGGATGGGCTAGAGCTCCTACTAAGCCAGCCTTAGATTTCTCCAGTTTATTTTGTGCATCAGTTTTTGTAACAATCTCATTCAGGTTGGTCTCTAATACCAATCCCCCATCACTATTTCTACAAGAATATTGTGAACCTTGAATATATGGAAAATTAAATCCATTTCACAGACATTTTCAAAACACTTTTCTAATGTTTGCACAAATACTTGAATGAGATCTAAAATGCCAAGTTCACTTTCTAAAGAATTCACACAAAAGAAAAAATATAGCATTGCATAATGTCTATAAATTAGTGTTTTGTCAGATCCTCTAATTAGTAATCCTCGTGCTAGGAAATTACAAACATTTCATCTCTCTTAGATAGCAAATGGAAAGTCTCTCTGAAGATTTGCTGTTTTGTATCTTCACTGTAGGGCTGGTAAAACTTGGAGAGCTATTACTTGCCATGGTTGTTGAAGATGATGATCACTTTGATCATTGCTGGGCCGGGCCCACCAGGTGGATTACTGGGACCAGGGCCGGGGCCAGGGCCAGGGCTGGGCAGAAGTAGGGAATAGGGGTTGTGAACCTTGCCATGGGATCTCTCCAGCAATCCTTCCCCACCCACCTCTTCATTGTATTTTTCATTGTCACTGTATAGCTTTTGTATCTGAAATTTTATTATTCAACTCATTTATTTTGTGCCTTATGTATTTTATTTATTTGTGGTTTTCTTTTGTGTGTGTGTGGGTGGACTCTTCAGTTTTCTATATATAATATTAGGTCATCTGTGAATGGAGATCATTTTATTTCTAACTTTTCCTTTTTAAGCTTATTTACTTACTTCATGAAACAGAGAGATAGAGGGAGAGAAACAGAGAAGCACCCCTAATAGAGCCATAACATCATGTTCTACCCCCAGTCTCAGCTGACCCAGATCACGGGTGCACATGTACACTCTGGTATGCTTAGGAAGGTCCTGGGTGTGAATCCAGGGTCTTTCCCAAATGAGTCAGGTTACATTGTCACTGAGCCACAAGGCCTTATTTTTGCCTTTTTAATTTCAATGTCTTTATTTCTCTTTAGTGCCTAATTTGCTCTAGCTAGACCTTGCAATACCATGTTGACTGGGACCAGCAGTTGGCGTAATGGCTATGTCACTGGACTCCCATGTAACCGACTACAGTTCAAGTCCTGGACCCTGTGGCTTAAACTCACACCAGGTGTGTGTGCGTGCATGCCCAAGATCCCAAGAGGAGAATGGAGGACAAGGGATTGTGGTGTGGTCATTCCCCCGGTCGGTGATTTCTCGCTTTCTCTCTCTCTGTTTTTTTGGTGAGCGCACGTGCCCTATAACAAAAGAACCTCTCTAAAAAAAAAAAAAAAAAAAAAAAAAAAAAAAAAATGTTGAATGGAAGTGTTGAGAATGAGTATCCTTGTCTTTGTCAGTCTTTTGCCATTATGTATGTTGCGAGCTGTGGGTTTTTCACATATAGTCTATATTATGTTGAGATAGTTTCCTTCTATTCTCATTTTATTGCATGTTCTTATCATAAAAAAATACTGAATCTTATCGTACACTTTTTCTGCATCAATTTGGATCTTTTCTTATTTCTATATAATATGGTATATTACTCCCATTGATTGGCATATATCTAACCATTTTTGTATTCTGGGAATAAATGTCACTTGGCAATCCATCAACATCTTCAGCAATTATGACCAAGGGCTTACAGTGAACATTGGCAATTTCAAGAGTAGGTGCAAGGGACTGACACTAGAAATTATCTTTTCACTCAATAGAACATTGGCATCCTGGATTTCATATTTCTGTCCTTTTTATGTATTAATAAAGTATGGGGAAATAATCAACTTCATGCCTTCAGTAATTTCTAATTCATCATTCAGTTTTTTCCCATCTTTTACTATGTTGACACCCTTTCTTCCAAACTTTTTCATCACATCAGAAATGACATTACCAATGTGTCTCCATTTGAAGAAATTGTAGCAACTTGAGTAATTTCTTCCAGGGTTTAGACTGCTTCTTAAATTTGGCCATTACAACATCAACAGTTAACATCACACCTCTCCTGATTTCCACTGGATTAGCACCTTAACAAACTTTCTCCAAGCCTTCCTTGGCAGTAGACCATGCCAGTATTATAAATAACACTGTACTGGCCTCTTCATTTGTGTTATTGACAACATCTTGTACAAGTTTAGCTCCAATATTTTTATAATTATTCTTTTAGTCAATTGATTTTGCAACTGTCACACCATCTTTTGTTACTTTGGTACTTCCCCAATTCTGTTCAATAATTACTGTTCCTCCCTTTGGCCTCATTGTAACTGCTATAGATTTACACCTTGAAGCATTAAGGCTCCAGCATCTGCACCAATTTTATATCTTTGGCATAAACTGGAGTGAGATGAAGAGTCAGTGCCCCGGACACAGGTCTTATCTAGCCAATGAAGGACCGTGAGTAACCGAAGTAATTCTGAATTTGCCAGGCCTGGATGAACCAGTGAGAGCCTGTGATTCAGTGGGAGAAGTCCTGGTTCTCTCTTGCTGCCCTCAAGCAGACCACAGAGGACAGAAGTCCCTCTCTGGGTTGCAAGTGCTGGGGTGAGGCGAAAGAGGGAGGCAGGGTACATACAGGGCAGCAGCAGAGAGTACTTAAGACAGGCTCCTTGGTGGCGAGTGAGGGACAGAGTACAGGGTGCTCCCTGTCCCCTCTGTTGGTTGCTCCTCCACTAGGTGGCTCACCAATACATGATCTTTTTAATGTGCTAATTTAAAAAGTGTTTTTAATTAATTAGCTAACATTTTGTTAAGGATTTTTGCATCAATATTCATCAGTAATATTGGTCTGTTGTTTTTTGTTAGTGTCTTTGCCTGGTTTTTGTATCAGAGTAATGCTGCTCTCCTAAAATGAGTTTGAAATCCTTCCCTCCTCTTCAATTTTTCAGAATTTTGGAGTATTGGTGTTAGTTCTTTAACCATCTTGTAAAATTCTCTAATAAGACCATCTGGTCCTGAGCTTTTCTTTGTTGGGAAAATTTTTTGATTACCAATTCATTTTCCTTGTAGCTCTTAGTCTGCTGAGATTTAGCATTTATTCATAATTCAGTCTGGGTAGGTTGCATGTTCCTAAGCATTTATCCATTTCATCTAGGTTATTCAATCTGTAGACATACAATTGTTCATGGTACTTAATCTTTTGTTTCTATGCCTTTAGTCATAATGTCCTTTTTAGTTATCTGAGTCTTCTTCCCTTTATCTCTTTTTCCCGATTCCATTGTTTGCAAGTGGTCTCCTTCTTACAGATACTCATAACACTCTAACTTCTCTTCTTTCAGCATACTTAATCTCACTCCCTTGTTATCTGTACATGCTATGAGCTCCTTGGAAAAAGAATTTATAATAAATAATAGCTAAAATGTGTTGGATGTCTATTGTGTGTCAGGCACTGTACATATAGTATTACGTTGATTAGCTCATTTAATCTTTTCACAAACCCAATGGGGTAGACACTATTAGCTCCACTTTATAGATAAAGACAATGAGATTTAGAAAGTTTGAAAGATTTGACTAAGTTTATACGATGTGACAGAGATGGCTGTCTGCCCAAATTAATCTTTCCATT
This sequence comes from Tupaia tana, assembly GCA_026018925.1. Classification (NCBI taxonomy): domain Eukaryota; kingdom Metazoa; phylum Chordata; class Mammalia; order Scandentia; family Tupaiidae; genus Tupaia; species Tupaia tana. The sequence continues at coordinate 212,455,375 of JAKSZU010000006.1, forward strand.
GCCATAATGTAGAGTGGTTATTTATAAGCAGGTATATAACATGGCTAGTTCTTAGTCAGCTTTCATGCAGGTAGGACACATGACTATTTTTCACCAGTAGGACCCAAGTGGAAGTGATGCATGTCATCTCAGGCAAAGGTATTTAAGAATTGGGTGTGCCTGACCTTTACCCACTATCTAGATGCAGAAGACTCTAAGAAAGACTCAGAAAAAACAAAGTTCTTGAATCTAACAGCCACCAACCAGAAATATCCTCCTAGAAATATCACGTAAGTGAGAAACCAATCTATTTATTTATTTATAGTGAGATTTTTTTGCTACAGAGTGTTTGCACTCGCCAAAGAGAGAGAAAGCAAGAAATCACCCCCAGAAGGGAATGATGTTGCAATTTCTTCTCCTCCGTTCTCTTCACGGGATCTTGGGCATTCAGACACATGTACCTGGTGTGTTTCAAGCTGCCAGGTCTGAGACTCGACCTGCAGTCGACTACATGGAAGTTCAGTAGCACAACCATTGTGCCATTTGCTGGTCCCAAGAAACGAATTTATGAAAGCACTGAAATTCTGGGAATTTATTTAAACAGCTGGCATTATCTTAAGTAATTCAAATAGCTAATAAGAGGTATAACCAGGAAAGCTTATTTTCCAGGCTATGGTTTTTATTAAAGAACTAATATGAAGATATGGACCTATAAGATCCCAAACTTGTACTTTTAATCACTAACTCATTCCTTCTTCTAATGCCAGAAAAGGACCACTTTTACAAGTAATACCTCAGTTGCCTACCTCCAAAAATTGCTTTGTTAACAATCTTCCTATAAGAAGTTGATATATGTTAAAAGCTGAGAAACTTTTCTCTAAGCTATATGTCTCCCTCCTAATATTTAGCATAATGCTTTATGCAGAATAGGAGATTCAACCACATCACACAAGTAACCGAACAGATGTTTAAACCAGTAGGGAATTTATTTGGAATAAGACTCTAAACCTTCCATATTTTCTGGATTTTAAATCCAGTGTTGTTTCTTGAAATTCTAGTAGATAATACCGCTCCAGATCCTTCTTGCGTTAGGAAGGGATTAATCCATTGTCAGAAAAGATTCTACTGGCCTTGATTCCAGAGGTTCTCTTTTAAGCTGCCAGAACTCAGACTCCATGCCTCATGGATATATTGTCCAGCCTTCCCATGGAGCAGGTAATTAGTCTGAAGCTTAGAACAGCAGTTAAGGTCAAACTCCCCCACTGTCACAAGGGACAGTTTGTTCCCCAAAATATCTTTCATAAAGTCCCTTGGATCCTCCCTCTCAAATAGCCTTAGTCCTGAGAAGAGAAAATGTTTCTACAATTACTTTCTAATAAAAGTACACTATAACCTTGATTTTTGTTGTAGCATTCTACAAAGGCTGATAACTGCTAGGATCATACAACCGATGGTGAATGTGATTCAATCCTGAATTCCACGGCACTAGTCTCTGGGGAGAACTGCTGACCTGCCTTAACGGAAGAGGACAAAGAAAGGCCATCTGTGGATTTGTAAGGTCATACACAACTCAGGCACCGTGACATTTATTGAGTTTGCTGCCAGTGCGAGCCATTTTCTCAAAATGACCATTTCTCTGGAGAGAGAGATTATGCTAATATTACTAGCTGCTCAGAGGTTAGGTTATAAAATGATAACATGTTTTCTATGTCATTCAACTTTGTTTTTTGTTTTAATGGTTTAAACAGTGGGAAAAAATCAAAGAAGAGGGGAAAAAAAACAGCAAATAATAAGGCTAAGAAAAAAAGGGAAGGAGCAGTCAGAGAGAAAAAGAGCAGAGTAAATACAGAGATGGATAAAAGAACTGGGTAGAGTGAAAGGGAAAGGAAATTTAGGTCTTGCCTCCCTCCTTTTTCATTTGAAGAAAGCTTGAGCATAAGCTTTTCACTTCCCTGACCCATAAAAATTGTCAGTGACCCTGCTTTTTCTCTCCTCTGAGCCCGAAACAGGTATTGAGAGATAATCTTAGAAAATTTTAAATTGCCTGAGCAGAGCACTGAGGCGTCTGTAGACTACTGTGAGTCTGGTACTATTCAGCAGAGGATGCAACCACAGAAAAAGAATCAATTTCGGCATCTTGTACCTTTTATCTGCCCATGCCGGGTGCCCTCCACCCTTTCCTACCATCTCCTGGAAAAGCTGTCAGCTGAATCCTTCATGCTCGTCCTTTCAGATACACAGCTGTGTGTAATCCCTTGCTATTTAGGAGACAGATTCAGCCTTGCATGGTTAGAGCGAGAACTCTGGGTTCTGATCTCCCCAATCTTCTCTCTCTCACTCCCTCAGAACCCCTGGGTTCCCACTCCCGCCTCTCCCTCTGCAACACACACACCTAGAGGCAGAGGTATAGGACATCTTCTTACCATTAAGAAATGTATTAAAATTTTAAGGTATATCTGTCTTCTGCGCAATACCCAATTCTTCCCTTGTTGGGAAGGAAGGGGGACGAGTACAAAAGAGTTCAAAGAAAGGCTATATCCACATGCAGTTCTGGTTACAAATATAAATGCTCAATGAAAGGCTATATCCACATACAGCTCTAGTTACAAATACAAATGCTCCTTGTCTCAATAAAGCCAAAGCCACTGAAAGCTGAAAGTATCACAATACTAGTCAAAAATGCATTTAATACACCTAACCTACCACACATTATACCTTAGCCTAGCTTCCCTTAAATGTGCTCAGAACACTCGTATTAGCCACAGTTGGACAAAATCATCTAACACAAAGCCTGTTTTATAATAAAGTGTTGAATATCTCATGTAATTTATGACCCAGACATGACACTCAACACTTCATGAAATCCCTACCCTGCAAATAGAAACCAGCCTCACCAATTCTTTATGAACACTGAAGGCTTGACTAAAGATTTCAAAAGAGAAGAGGAGATTTGCATGATAGTAACAGGAACACCATAGCCATCACCCTTTTTGTTGAGACCAGCCAATGGTGTGGTGGTTGAGGTGGTTGGAACCCACATAGCCAACTATGAGGTTTGAGTCCTGGACCAGTGGCTTACATACCAGGTGAGTGCATATGAATGCCCAGGGTCTGAGGGAAGAGAAGAGAAGATGGGATTGAGGTATGGTCATCCCCCATGGGAGATGCTTTTTTATGTTCCCTCTCTGTCTCTTTCTGTTTCTCTCTGGCAAGAACATACACCTTCTAACAAAAAATTAAAAATATATATCTATCAACTACCTCTCATCTAAAATGTTTTCAGTGGTCTCTCAACTTACTCCACCCTATTCTATTAACTTTGTGTTGATTTCCCTCTTCTCTCCCTTTCTCCCCATTTTCATTTCTTTCTGGAGCATTGATTTATAATTTTTTTACATTTCTACCAAAGTCTTCATTCTAGCCAGCTTATGGAATGGGTAGCAAGGGAAAGATTCACCAAGGAATTATATTGAACATTATGCTTACTCTACATTTAAGAAGGGCCAGTCCTAGTGATTAAGGAAGCTGAATCTCACACGGCTGACCATGTGGTTTGAGTTCCGGAACCAGTGCACATGTGCCCAAAATCCCAACAGGAGGGAGAAATGGAGGAGAAGAGATTGTGATCATTCCCTGTGGAGAACATTTTCTCCCTCTCCCTTTCCTTTGGTCTCTCTGTATCTCTTTGGTGAGTATGCATGCACTCTGGCAAACAAACAAAAGAAAAAAAAAAAGATTTCAGTAAAATAAAAAAAAAAAGGACAGAGCTGTTGGCAGTCATTATTGGTTAAGCAGGCAGACTTCTCAAGATTGCCCTGTGATGACAGGGAGATCAAGTGTTACATCTGAGAGCTGCCAAAAGGGGAAGATAGCTGGAGTTAGGGGAGAGTGGTCTAAGGGAGGAAACTTCCCAGCATGAGCCTGGGGTCTTCACTGTTGAGAAAGAATCTTGAAGGGTATTGATTTTCCACTGTTCATGTTTTCATGTAGTAGTGTATTGAGTAGTGGTTTCCCCAAACTATGTCCATATCTTAGCCCTCAAAATATGTGAATGTGATACTATTTGGGAAGAGTCTTTGCAATGTACTTAATTTAAGGATCTTGAGATGATATCACCCTAGATTATCTGCACCACTCTAAATCTAATAGCAAGTGTCTCTGTAAGAGACAGAACAAGAGACATTGACACACAGAAGAAGCTCAGGTAAAAATGGAGGCAGGTCCAGCCATGGTAGTGCAGGTGGTAGCATGCTAAATTGCAGTACTGGGAGCCACGTGGTGATCACAACTCAAATCCCTAATCCAGTTGGCCTGAAACACGCTAGGTTCATGTTTGGGTATCCAAGATGAATGTAGCTGGAGGACTGGAGGATAGAGAGTGTGGTGATACCAGATCCTGCGGAGGGTGCTCCTCTCCCTCCCTCTCTCATGCATGTTTTCTATAATGAAAAAAGAAAAAAAGGTTAAGAGGCAGAGATTGGATTGATAGATGCACAAGCCAAGGAATGCCTTGAACCATTAGAAGCCAGAAGAAGCTAGGAGCAGAGCCTTTGAACAGAGTAGCTCTGTTGACACTGCGATTTGGGACTCTGGGTTTCCAGAAACTGGTAGAATCAGTTCTGTTGTTCTTAGCCACCTGGTTTGTGGTCATTGGTTACATCAGCCTTGGGAACCCAATTCTCACATACAGAAACTTCCATTTGTATTAGTTCAAATGGAAGTCGAACTAATGTTCATTTGAACTATTAAAGTCATGACACTGTGTCATGACTTTCCTGACAACCCAATATAATGTTTCTGGCCTTTCCCCTGAGGAGGGAATGTGACTTGCCACAGTTTTCAGGCCCTCCCTTTCTCCTTTACATGGAACCTATCTATCTGCATACCTTCTCTCATCCCATGCCATGAAGGGCCTGCCCCTTCTGGAGGGAACCGGAGCTATGAGTACGAAGAAGTTGTGCCAATGTCTAGATAAATAAACACGTCTTACTCAGGGTTAGTTATCAAGACCACTACCACAGACTCCTCCTATTTCCTCCAGTTTAATCAGTAATAATGCTGATATTTTTATTTCTATCTGCTTGATTCTGTTGCTCATTTCTGAGGTGGAGAAAGGAGGCTGTCACTTGTTCACTTGCTAAAATCTCCACATAAATCATTGGAGCAAGGTAGAGACATAAGTAGAAAATGGACCAAGAATTCGATGGTAGGCAAAATCCAGATAAAAAGAAACAAGACGCCCAATGTGCTTCTGCCTGGACATTTCAGGAGCTAGCCTGTGCATTTAATAAATATTCTCTTAGGTGCCAGCAGGTAGCATGGTGGTTAAGGAGTGGATTCCCACATGGCCAATTATGGTTTGAGTCCTGGACACAGCGGCTTGAAACTCACACTGGGTGCATGTGTGTATGTGCTCAAAATCCTGAGAGAAGAATGGGGGAGGAAAGATTGCAGCATGGCCATTCCTCCAGGGGGTGATTTCTTACATTCTCTCTCTGTCTCTCCTGCAAGTGCACATTCCCTATAGCAAAAATATCTGTAAATAAATAAATAAAAATTAAGATGCCCTGGTCCAAGATACTTTACATTCATCTAGTGGAAAATGGTTATAATATTCTGATTTGGGTGGGACCAGACAGTTTACGCAATTCAGGTTCAAATCCACAATGTCTAGAATGAGAAAGATACTCTTCAGGGTGGTGTGGCTTCAATCTGTCCTGCAGTCAGTCAGTAAATGCTGTGTCCTACACCATATTAGGGAAAGGGGTACCCATACACCAAATTTCTTCTCTTATTCAATAGAAACACCCCTCATTGTAATTCAGCTCTTCAAAGGCCACCTACCTCTCTGTGATTCAGTTTTGACTCAAGAAGTCATACTTGTTATATCTGTCCAAAAATGGTCAAGTTCTGCAAGGAGCAGCCTTTCATATCATCTTACTTTTTGGTCTCTTGGATCAAGAGCTAGAAGCACCTGAGACCTAGAAGCAGCTGACTCTGCAGCTTGTTATTGCTAAATGTCAATCACCCAATTCCAAAACAATTCACAGATGTTCAGTCAGCTCAGCCGTTAGCTGGTATCCTTCTATGCTCACCACCATGTTAAAGCACTGCTGTCTCTGTAAGAGCCTGGTACAGTGGGTGGCACTTAGAAAATAAAATGCTGTTGAAAGGATGGATATATGAGTGAGTCTTATACATGCAGGCAGCACAGATTCTTCCCTGAGTCAAATTTACCTAAAATATATTCATTTGTGGGCCAGTAGATAGCATGGCTGATTCCAACTGTTCAAGTCCTGGACCTGAGAGCTTAAAAATCATGCCAGGTGCATGTACATGACCAATACCCTGAGAGGAGAATGGAGGAGAAGGAATTTTGGTATGGCCATCCCCTCAGGGGGTGATTTCTCACTTTCCCCCCTCTCTGTCTCTGATTTTCTCTGGTGTGAGCATATAGCAAAAACTTTTAAAAAAAGTATTCATTCATATATTACCATAGATTACTTATGTAACTTTTCTTTTTTATTTAATACATTTTATTTTATATTTTTTTATATATATTCAATCATTATACATCACTGAGCTCGTTAAGTGAATTTTCCCAACATGAATACACTTCACCCCAATCCAGTTGAAGATACTATACACGTGATCATCAACAGATAATAAACTCATCTTATATCAGTATTATTATATTCCCAGTATTCTTTAAATTGACTCACATTTTCTCCCTCAAATGTTTTGAATAAAAACCACAATTTAAGGAAAAGTGTTATGTTCCACATGAAAACCAGTATCTTTCTTTTATATCAAAATGTTTAGTCCATAGGGCCAGCAGGTGGCAGGGTGATTAATGTGCCGGATCCCTCATGGCCAACTCTGTGGTTCAAGTCCTGGACTCAGTGGCTTGAAAAACACATCCAAAATCCCAAGAAGAGACCAGAGGAGAGAGCATGGTATGGCCATCCCCACTGGGAAGTAATTTCTCACTTTCCCTCTCTGTCTCTCTCTGGCAAGTGCATGTGACCTGGGGCAAAAATCTTTAAAAAAAAAAAAAAAGTTCAGTCCACATACTGATGAAAATCATGTCAGGTATTATCTGTTGTATACATATCACTCTTTAGAAAGCATTGCCTTAGGTCCTGGGCCCACACGACCTGAGCTGAGACCCAGCAAACCCCCTGGCACCAGTGAATAATGCATCTACTCCCAGCCTGCAGGCCTTGTCAAGGCAGCAGAGAATGTGACACTTGTTAGCAACAGGACCAGGAGAGCTGGTGTCTGGCAGAACCAAGAAAGGCAGACCACTGGCTCACAGGCTGTCAGCTTCTGTCAAAAGAAAGCAGAACCAGGCCTGCCAGCCAGAGGAAACGAATCAGAACTAGTCAGAGTCAATTTTTGTAGGAAAAGGGGGAAGAGTTTTTATTTCTTCTTTTGCAGGAAATGTTTAGGTGAGCATGTACCCTGCTGGGCAGACAGGCGAGCACCTGAGAGTTTGCTGTCTGGAAACTCAAGTCATTCCGTATTCCTGGTTTCTGATGTAGGTCCCTCCAGCATGGGCTGTCAGGGCTGTCCAATGGCTCATTGAGAAAGCCTCTGCTCGGCATCCTAACAGAAGACAGTGCTCCCAATCCCCTTGGTTGTCAGAGGACAGGTGTCCCTGAGTGATGAAGCCTTGGGCGTGATACAGACCAACCAGGAGAGAAGCAGCTAAGTATGGACTGTTTAGCAAGGCTGTGAAGGCTTTCCTGGGCCTGGAACCAGCCTGGAGGAGGAAGCCATTACTCTCCTGGTCTTAATTTTGAGATACCTTGGGACTCTCTTAGTTCACTAAGGATCAAAACATATAGGGAAGAAAAAGATCAATGACTGGGCATCTGCAGTGTGCTGGGCACTATGCTGCTGTTAAGAAGAGACACTGATACCCATCTTTTACAGGATTTCAGATTGGTCTTTATTTTTAAAAAGTCAAAAATATTTTCCCATTCTGGGGGCTGTCAATTCACACTAATTACTGTGTCTTTTGCCATGCAGAAACTTCTTAATTTGATGTAATCCCACTTGTCTATTTTGGGGATTATTGTCTGTACTTTAGGGGTCTTATCTAAGAAGTCTTTGCCTACCCCAGTGACTCCCAGAGTTTTTCCAGTGTTTTCCAATAGTTTTATAGTTCGAGGTCTTAGGTTTAGATCTTTGATCCACTTCGAGTTATTATCTGTTGAAGATAACGTGTATAGTATTCTCAACTGGACTGGTGAGAAGTGTATACATGTTGGAATATTCACTTTACAAGCTAAATGACATATGTGATTGAATGTATAAAAGAAATTGAAATTTAAAAAATGCCAAATAAAATAAGCATTCATCCTATGGTTTGCTGGAAGGCCGGGGCATTTCCCAGGCATTTCTGAGAATTCCCAAAGACTGCTTTTGGGCTGCTTCTTTGAACTTCAGTCCATTCATGATGGTTGTCTCAAAATCATGCTTCCATAGGCAACTAGCCTCTCAGGGCCACTTTGCATGTTGCCATACCCAGCTCCTTGTCAGAGGACATCTAAGCCCCTCTTTGAGGTCCCAGTACACAGCAAACAAGGTCTTGGTGTTGATGCATTTTACCGAAGCATAAGAATGAGATGGAAAAAGTGCACAGTGAGTGTTAGGATCATTGCTTGTAGGAACATCCCCCCATCCACTTTGAGCAGGCTTCCCCTGTCACCAGGATCCAAAGTTGCTGGTTTCAAGCATGTTGTGGGAGCTCATTCATCTACCCAGACAAGAATCCTCTTTTTTTAAACAAAAACTTTTTTTGTTTTTTTGGAGAGGTTTTCACTATAGGGCACGTGCGCTCGCCAGACAGACAGAGAGAGACAGAGAGATAGAAAGCAAGAAATCACCCCCCAGGGGGGATGACCATGCCACAATCCCTTCTCCTCCATTCTCCTCTCGGGATCTTGGGCACGCACGCACAAGCGCCTGGCGTGAGTTTTAAGCCACCGGGTCCGGGACGCGAACCGCGGTCGACTACGTGGGAGTCCAGCGACATAGCCATTACACTAACTGCTGGTCCCGAAACAAAAACTTTTTATTTTTCCTTAAGATAAGGAACTTGTGCACATGTGCACAAGAGAAAAAGAAGCATACTTCACAGGGTCTCTACACACAATTCCCTTTCCCCAGGACTCCAGCTCCTTCAAATCTTAGGTGCCTGAGTGCAAGCCCAGCATGTTTTTGGGTCAACCCAAGGGTCTGGACCTGTAGTTGCCACGTGGCTCCCATACCTGCAGTCCAGTACTCTTCAGATTGTGCAAGAATTCTCTTTTTAAAGATCTGTCATTCTAATTCTGTTAGGTCATTGGGAAAGTCATGATGCAGTTTTCTGGTTTTCCATGCAAAAATGTGTTATGACTTTCCCAATGACTCAATAGCTTTCCTCTTATTGTCTAGACCTCATGAGAAGAAGCCAAAAAAAAAATTTAAAGTAAAAAGTGTCACTAGAGATGCACCTACCTATGATGAAGATAAGATGAAGCAGGAGGTTTGAATGTGTGATCTAAAGTATGTGCATTTGATACTCACTATTTATCTTCACCTCTGAGTGACATTACTTATTCATGAATCTTTATGTAATATCTACTAGGTGCCAGCCACTGTCCAAATATTAGCTTGTTTAATCCTTTTAACAGCTTCACGAGCTAGCATCTACTTTTATTTCCATTTGACAGATGAAAACACTGAGGGACAGAGATCCCAGGTAACTTGCCCAAAGTCACACTGGCAGCAGAGAGCAGAGTAAGATTTAACCCAGGTTATTTGTCTCTATAGTCAGTGCTCTGAGCTACTAGACCACACTTCTCTAAGCAGAAGGAGACAGTCCCAACTTACACAGTGGGGCCTTAGAGAAGAAATGCTATGAGATGTGTCCCCTCTTCCCAACGGTTCAGGAATATTGTGGAAATATCATGGTCCAGCCTTGGAAATACCTCCCTCAATGACATTACTTATATTAGTTTCCAAAGCAACTCCACTAGTTTTCCTCTCCATTTTTTTTTTTCTTTTCCTTTTTTTTTTTTTTTTACAAATTGAGAAACTGAGCCACAGTAAGCAGTGACACTTATATTTATATTTGACCACAAACATATCTGACTTTTAAAAATATGCTCATTTTACTATACAAAGCACTGTATCTATAAAGTGCTACCCAAAGATAATTTTAAATTCTGCTTTCTTTTAGATTTTTTATCTCTAATTCTAGAAACTGAAAATTTTAAGAAGAGTAAAGCTGGACTTAAAAGCTTCCTACAATGATCAGTTGCATAAATAATGTGCTTGGGGCCATGTGTAAAAGCAAAGAACAATTTGACACAGTTCTACTCGCTAATGTAAACCTTTGGGCTGAACATAGTCTGTGCTGTTTCTTTCATCTAATTCCTGCTCCCAGGTTCTCTTACCTATCCATCATCCATGTGTCAACAGTCAGCAAAGATTTCTTTCAAATGCATTCTTATTCTCTGAAGATGATGATTATGATAATGATAATAGTAATAATAATAGTTTCAACATATTTCTAATCATTCCATTGACAGTTATTTACTTAAGTACTCACTTACATAAGCTTGGAGCTCTAACATCAAGATGCCCAGATTTTACTTCTCTGCCTCTCTCTGTCTCTCCAGTGAGTGCACGTGCCCTATAGCAAAAATCTCTCTTAAAAAAAAATTATACAAGTTAAGTGTGTAGGAGTTCTGGGCATGTAGGTAAGAACTCAATGGATGCTTGTTGTTATAGTTATAATTGTCATTTATCAGTAACAATAGCCAGTGATACAGATAAAAGATAAATGTAGCATAGCTGCAATTCAAATTAAATCATTATAACTATTATAAAACAGAAGTGCACTTTTACCATGACAGTTACATTGCTAGGAGAACATTATATGGGAGTAAAAGTTTATCCAGCACAATTATATTTATTTCTTAACTAATGCCCCCAAATCAGAGTGTGGTTATAGAAACTACTGTGAAGTTAACCCTGAAAATTCTTTCAACATTGATTCTCTTTGAAAACTATGCATTGATGATATTGAGTGAGGACACTTCGGACAATATGGCAGGCTGAACTCTTCCTGCAGGATTACCTTTGTGCCATGAGTGCTGGCTAAATTATAACAAAAAAATACTGTGAGATACATAGTCTTTTAAATACATACACTTTCCATGCGAAATGAGCTTTGCCCCTGGCCCTTATGTTGTGCTCAAAAGGATTTAAAAGAAAGAACTAGAGTTAGACACAAAATGGAAAATTAAGGCAAAAGTGTTAAGTAAAAAACAAGGCTGCACAGATTTTCTCATGTTGGACATAGGTCTGATGAACCAGTGCTGGGATATTTACAACCACACAGTGGTAGGAGACTTAGTCTTAGAGAAGAGAGAAAGAAATAGAGAAAATTGTAACAGAGCCTATTGCATAAGGCTGGTAACCTCAAAGGGCTATTCTTTCTGTGAAAAAACTTTTATGTTCATTCTCCAGGGACCAGCAGTTGGCGTAATGGCTATGTTGCTGGACTTCCATGTAGTCCAGTGTGGTTTGAGTCCTGGACCCGGTGACTTAAACTCAGGCTGGGTGCGTGTGTGTGCATGCCCAAGATCCCGAGAGGAGAATGGAGGAGAAGGGACTGCAGCGTGGCCATCCCCCCTAGGGGTGATTTCTCACTTTCTGTCTCTCTGTCTCTCTCTGTCTTTCTGGTGAGCACACGCACCCTATAGCAAAATCCTCTCAAAAAAAAAAAAAAAAAAAATGTTCATTCTCCAGCTCAGGGAAATTTCGTTTTAACTGTGGGTGAAAAAAATTAAAAAAATAAATACCAAGACTGCATCATCCATGGTAGGTGATACGAAATCATATTGTTGCCATAATTCAGAAAACCCCTAATGGGAAAAAAACGGCAAAATCTATTTTGGAATTGGTGTGACTGCAAGGATCTTATGTAAGGTACTTCCAGGACACAGCATCTTCCTACAGAAAATACAATTATCATTTGAATGAGAATTTACATTTAAAATTGTAGATTAAATACAAAATAAACTATCGTGAAGGAAATTAAATAATAAAAAGAAGAATTAGCACCCCACAAACTAAAAAAAAAACTTTGAAAATTATACATAAATTAATATGTAAAACAGTTAAAGAGACAAAAACATAAAATCAAAAATCATTAAAAAGGAGTATAGGGGTCAGCAAGTGATGTAGTGGTTAAGGTGCTGGACTCACACATGGCCAATTGCAGTTTGAGTCCCAGACCTGGAACTTGAAAATCACAGTGAGCATATATGCATGCCTACCTAAAATCCCAGGGGGAGAACAGAGGAGAAGGGATTGTGGCATGGCCATCTCTGCTAGTGGGTGATTTCTCACTTTCCCTCTCTAAACCCCTCCCCCCCCAAAATAAAGGACTATAAAAATAATATGCATATTTAAAAAGAAATCAAATAACACTTTGAGGAATAAAAAAACTATTAATGATATCACAAACAGCATGGTGAATTTAAATAGAAGGTTAAATATAGCTGAAAAGAGACTTGGTAAACTAGAAAATAAACAAAAGAAAATAGAGTGTGTAACTGAAAAATAAAATTATGAGACAGTTGAAAATGAATACATAAAAAGAACGTGTAAGGATATATGCAATAGAAATTTCAGAAAGCGAGAATATAAAGATTCCAACAGGAAAGAAAAGAAAGAGAAGGAGGAGAGGTAATATTTGAAGAAATAATGGCTGAGAATTTTTCTGAATGGAAAAAAGTGACTTGAAGAGGTACACTGAGTCCTAAAAAGAGTGAATAAAAATCAGCCCATATCCAAACACATTTAGTAAAATTTCTGAACATCAAAGATACATAAAAATCTTAAAAGCAACAAAGAGAGGAAAACACATTACCATATTAAATACAATTAGATTAACAGCTGAGCCAGTTCTTTGACATTCAAGAGTAGTAATAAGGGCCAGCAGGTGGCAGGGTGGTTAAGGTGCTGGAGTCCTTGCACTGGTGAGCTTGGTAGAGTGATTAGGTCCAAGCATTGGCCACATGTAGTAACAGGTTAAAGGGACGTTAAAAATCAAGTCAAATTCCCAAAAAGGAAAAAAAAAATGTGTCTTTTCCTTTGTTGACAAAGAAAGGAAGCCCATGACAGAAATGTTTGGGCTGATTTAATTTACTCCAAACTCTGAGGGCAAATCCCTTCTCAGAGACAAGGTGAAAGCATATTGCAGGCAGGAGACTGAACTGGCCTAAGAGGCCCTGGGGGACACACATCAACTTTGAAATTGTCATAGATCCCAAAGGGTTTACAAGACACTGAAGGAAACAGGTACATTTATATTCATTGTAAAGAGGGAGTGTGCTCTGAAAGGGGAAAGTGGGGTACAATGACATCCAGAGAAGAGGTGCGTAACTTCTTGTTATTTATAGCTCAGACTTACAATAACATTCTAGGTCTTTTACCACGATGTCCTGCCATAATTTCTCTGATAAAATCTTTTAGTACTCCCCAAATTAACCCTTTTTAAAAAATGGTTGTACTGTTCACTAACCTTTGAAAATAAGTCACATTTAAGAACTTGGTATTGAAGAGGCCATCCAGGGGCAGAGTGATAATACAATGCTGGGCACACGTGGAAGGGTCCTGCTCTTGTGTCCTAGATGCAAGTGTACATACCCGTGATCCAAACTAAGGATCAGGGTGGGTCACAGAAAGAGGATTATGTTAGGGAAACTCTTAATTTGTTATCTGTCTCCCTCTCTCATGGAAGAAATGAAAAAACTTAAAAATAAAAAAGAACTATGATTGGTTGGCTGTTGCTTGATTCGTTGACTGGAGAGATAAACAAAAGCAGTCTACGTTGCCATATATATATATATATATGTGTGTGTGTGTATATATATATATAGGTATATATATATATATATATATATATATAGGTATATATATATATATATATATATATATATATATTTTTTTTTTTTTTAGAGGTTTTGCTATAGGGCGCGTACGCTCGCCAGACAGACAGAGAGAGACAGAGGGACAGAAAGCGAGAAATCACCCCCAGGGGGGATGGCCACGCCACAATCCCTTCTCCTCCTTTCTCCTCTTGGGATATTGGGCACGCATGCACATGCGCCCAGCGTGAGTTTAAGCCACCGGGTTCAGGACGCAAACCGCGGTCGACTATATGGGAGTCCAGCGGCATAGCCATTATGCTAACTGCTGGCCCCTTTATTTTGACATCTCAGCTACACTAAACCACTGCTGACAGATTATAACACAAGACTGTTTATAGAAATATATCTCTATCATATGAGCCACGTGCCTTAATCTCCAGGTTGTGAAAACTTTCACTAGAGCACTATAGTAAAGAACAGTGCAGTTTAGACACAGGTTTTTTTTTCAATTGACACATAACAAAGGTATGTATTTATGGGTACTGTGTGATTTTTCTGTACATGAATACAATATATAGTAATCACATCAGGATAATTAGCAGAGCCATAATTCTATTTACTCTTAGTTTTGTTGGAATATCAAAATTTTTCTCTTTTAGCTATTCTGAAATGGACAATGAATTATTGTTAATTATAGTCACCCCACCATAGACAGAAGCTCTGGAACCAGGTCTCCTGAGTTCTAATTTTGATACTACAACTAGCTCTGTAAACTTGGGTAAGACAATAAATTCCTTTATGTCTCAATTCCTAACTATAGAATAAGACATAGTTCATAGAATACATATAAGAATTTTAAAAAGCAATATGTGTAAGATTAAAATTTGTTTGACACACCACACATGCTCAATATAAGCATAGATCTTTGTTATTTTTATTAGCATTTAAATTATGCAGAACAAAGAGGAAACATCTGCTATTCAACCTATATGTCATTGCAGGTAATACAGGTCTACGAAATGAAGATTTGGAAAAAACTGTAGGATGTCCCAATTTTCTGTAATTCTACACTAACTCACAGAATGTTGAGAAACTACCAAGACTAGCCCTCAGGTCTCTTGCTTCTTAATCTGCCACTCATTTCATCAAGTGATAACTCTATCACTTATCACAATCCGAGTCTCCTGGGTCCTATTCATTCCTATTCACTTCCACCTCTATTTCTTATCATTACAATTCCTACTTTTTTTTTTTTTTTTTTAATTTCTTTTGCCATAGGGCACATGCACTCACCAGAGAGAGACAGAGAGGAATAGTGAGAAATCACCCTCCAGGGGAGATGGCCATGCCACAGTCCCTTCTCCTGTATTTTCCTCCTGGGATTTGGGGTACGCATGCCTGGAGTGATTTTCAAGCTTCCAGGTCCAGGACTCGAACTGTATGGGAATCCAGTGCCTTCACCATGTCACCTTCTGGCCCATTACAACTCCGACTATTAATACTGAAAACTATGACTATTGCTGCTACTGTTATTACTACAGCCATCACTAATGCTTCAGTGCTATCCTCACTACCATAAACCACCCAGGATCCAACAACCTTGGGCCAAACACTTACTATTTCTAATCACCACGACCATGAAAGAATTGTATTTATGTTCCCATTTTAGAAATGAGAGCATCGCTAGTTAACTTGCTCACCACTCGCTACCAGGAAGAGGAACAGTGGGAATTCCAACCTAGACACCTCCAGCTCCCGAGACCAGGCCTTTTCCACTTCGGCAGTCTGCCTCGTACCTACAATGTATTTGAACACAATAGGAACAGATTTTTACCAGAGTTTTACAGTTGTTTCTCTCAGCCTGCAAAACAGATTGCTCCCAGTTGCTGAGCCCGAAGTTCGGTGCCAATTTGTCAAAACGCCAGTGGCGTTTTAATGATTTAGAAAAGCACAGGCCGATGGCTTTTTCTACACCCAGCAGATGCCTCTGTTCCAAGAACTGCAACAGCTTCAGAGTGGAGCACACCCACTGACTGGCAATGTTTCTCACAAATGACAAGTGTGCGACACCATCTGGGGGCTGGGGCCAGGATGAGCTCTGTCATGCTAACCTGCCAGGAGAAAGGAAACGAAAAATGACCAAGATAAAACCATCGTGAGGCTGGGATCTGGCAGTGGAAGGATTGAAGATGAGCTTAAGAGAAGTCCCTCTACATGTGGTATTTGGAACGCATTGACCCTCCAGTTTTCTCCGTGGTTCCTTCGTTCCAGCCCTTGGCCTGATTATTTTGATGAAGCGCATCCTTGAGTGATGGCCTCGCTGGAGTCTAGCTGACAGAAATGCAAAGCAGTGAAGGGGAGAAGGAAGTTGTGCAGCAAGGAAGCTGCAGATAAATGGGGCCTCTGCGCGAGGCTAGGTGAAAAACGGGGGTGTAATGGCAGCCATTTTGCAAGGTGTTTGACTTATGGACTCATAAGTCTTTTAGAACTCAGCAATCGTGCTTCAAAATGATGGAGAAAAATGAGAAAGCGACTGCGCACCGACTATAGCCCAGCTTTCTAGGAGCAGGGACCAGAAGCCCGTCCGCACACCTTGTGCGGTATTTCTGAGTGCCGTTCATCATCCTGGCTAGGGGATTCACAGGCCTCTGAAACCTCTACAGGACTTTGAAGGTAGAATGTGCTTTGAGTTCTGAGTTAGCACAACTCATTCACATTCTCATTTTTCAGAGTCGTGCTAAACCTTATCAGGTGCTTGTTTTCTAAGGCAGGTCAAGTCATCTGAGCATGCAAGGGGATCCAGAAGAAATTCTCAGTAGATCTCAGAGAGAGAACAGAATGAGGGGATGGGAAGGGCAGCTTCCAGGCATAGAAAGTTGTCTAAGCGAGGTTGCTAGGAGCCTATGTGGTGGAGGTAATGGTGGTAATAATAACAAAAATAAAATAATGAAAGCTATCACTTGCAGAGTATGTCCTCTATGCCCAGCCCATGCTGAGACCCTCCACACTGACAGATGTCTTATGTCTACAGGTGTCATTTGTTTTAGCTTGCCCCTTGCCCTTCCTCTGCCCTCTACCCCATTCCTCTATACCTAGTTTCCCCCTTATCTTGCTTTGGTGTCAGGATTGAGAAGTCAGGGCTGGGGTAGATGGGGGGGGGGGGGGGAGCTCAGACCATGAAGAATTCATTATCAGATGTCATGAGATAGACATGGTTAGGCAGATGAGAAAGGAGTTCCCAGACTTTCCCAATGAGGGGAGAGATGATACCAACCTTTGGTGTTAGAAAGGGCCTCATAGCTTGACACTCTAAGAAATGACTGTTAGTTTATTAGGACCTCAAAAACAAAATATAATCAACTGAGTTACTTAAGCAATAAGAGTTTATTTATAGTCTCAAGATGCTGAAAGCTAAAAATCCAATATCAAAGTGTCAATGAAATTGTTTTTTTCTGAGACTTGTATTGGGTTGTCAGAAAAGTCATGGTTCATTTTTTCATAGAAAAATACGTCATGACTTTTCTGACTACCCAGTATATGGCTGTCCTCTCTCTTCTCCTTATATCTTCACATTGTCTTCCTTCTGTGTATGTCTATATCCCAATTTCCTCTTCTTATAAGGAATATTGAGTAAGGGTCCATTCTAATGACCTCAGTTAATAAAATTATCTCTTTAAAGACCCTATATTCAAATACAGCCACAATTTGACATACCAGGAGTTAGGACTTCAACATATAATCCTTGGCCAGAGGCGGGGGGCAGGGGAAGGCAATTCAGCCCCTTACAGTAACCCAAGGAAAAAGAGCACAATAAAACCACAAATTGTTAGAGGAGCAGAAGGGACATTACAGGGGTTTTGTCAGAGCATTCTTTCCCAAATAGTATAGCAAAGCAGGACAACCCAGAGGAGAAATGGCTGTGTGGGGAACCATGTAGGTAAGCATAAGCCCACCTCGCAGTCTGTCACACCCCATGGCCAAGCCTTTTTTACCAAGAGCAGTTCAAACATAGACAGGTAGAGGACCTAAATAAGTGTGTCCTCAGGAACAAGGGAAGATGAAACAGAGACACATGACTTAGGATCAGAAGGGAATAAGGATGTCTCACAGGGTATCAGCATGTATGGGTGTTGGCCATCAATATTGCCAAACATTTATGTTACTATACTTACTCCACACCAGCTGCTGTTACACATGCTACATTTGAATTCAAATGACTTGTTTAATTCTATCATCAACCCTATGTATTATAATAACTATATATAATTATTATTTCCCCCACTCACAGATTGGAAAATTGAGTCACAGGAAGAACTTGCTTAAGGTTGTATGTTAGTAAATGGCAGAATCAGGATTCAAAGTGTAGATGAAGCTCTTAATTGGCGATAATATCCAATCATTACCCAATAATGTGTCCACACTGATAATAAAAATGTGAAAATGCTTCTATTCCTGTTTGCACATAACTGCTGGTCCAAGTGTTCAGAATGCTCTACTGTTGTCCTGTCCACCAAAGCCTCCAGCCAGACTGGAATCCACAACCTGGAGGATTAACATCAGCATCCTCCAAGCCCCATTCCAGTGTTACAGGTCCCACTATTCAGATGTGTCTGCCAAGCTGGTGGTTAAGTATTTTGAACAGCTTGCCCTTTTCTTCTGTACTATGTTGCCTCCCATGCACCAGAATGTCCCACCAGTGGCTTGGCTCTAGGAAGCACATCACATTGTTCAAGGTAGGCTGCAGAAATAGCCGCCATATCAAGCAAACTAATCCACAAACTCTTGCTTGTGCTACAAATCCACAAGGAGTCTCTGCTCATTGTAGTCACTAGGGGGCCCAGAGGATAAAGTCTCTATGTTAATGTGTGCTTGCCCAGTGAGAATGTTTGCAGAGTGAGAACAAATGTCTACAGCATCTCCAACACCCACTCTCAAGACTCCTCCCAGGAGGTAAGTGACACACATCAAGTGCTCACATTCCCTTGGCTAATGTGAATCACCTAGACTTGCCTACCTTTAAAGGGAATGATCCTATCATATTTCTGGAAGAAAGAACTATTTGCTAAAACATGCTGATAACTACCCCACATGCCCAGCACATAGTGACAGCACGAGGAATCTGGGAACCCCAGATGTTTGGAGATCGTATTTGTGACACAGTGAATTTATAATAAAAGGCCAAGTTTTGGGCCAGCAGATGGCGAAATGGTTACATCGCTGGACTCCCACATGCCCTACTGCAGTTTGAGTCCCTGCCCAGTGACTTAAAACTCATGCCAGGTGCATGTGAGCACGTGCCCAAAATACTAGGAGGAGAATGGAGGAGAAGGGATTGTGGTGTGGCCATCCCCCCAGGTGGTGATTTCTCATTTTGCCTCTCACTGTCTCTCTCTCTCTCTCCCTCTTTCTCTGGCAAGC
Source organism: Tupaia tana (assembly GCA_026018925.1). NCBI lineage: Eukaryota > Metazoa > Chordata > Mammalia > Scandentia > Tupaiidae > Tupaia > Tupaia tana. Next base: position 212,474,709 of record JAKSZU010000006.1, read on the forward strand.
ACACACACCCTAAGGCAAAATCTCTTAAAAAAAAAAAAGTCAAGTTTGATAAAATTATATTTCTAAAATATCTGAGTTTTCCAACTGAAATTTGAACATGCAACACAAAAAATATTTCATCAAATAATTACAAAAATACATTGAGAAGAATATGTCAATCTCCATTTTATAGACAAATACATTCAACTCAGAAAAGTTAGTAATATGTAACTGAAAACAGTAGGAAGACACAAGTAAATGCTACAGCAGAAATTTGAACCCCTGTCTACTTGACTGCCTTTTCACTTTAGAACACATGGTCTCATTAATTAATTCATTCAGCATTTATCTACTGAGAGTTAACTATGGGTCAGGAACTGTTAGTTCAGAATAGAGCAGAGAACAAGAAAAAGCTACAAAAGCTTAAGCTTTAGGGGGGAGAGGAAGAGATGGAGAATAAAAATGAAGTTTAAAAATGTAAGCAAAAAAAGAAAATCAACAAACAATCAATACTATGAAAATACAATGGGGTTGTATGATAAACTAGGTTTAAATTTTTCCTCCTAGGTGGCATATGTACTCACTGGAGAGATACAGACAGAAAGAGAAAAGGGGAAAACGAGAAAGCAAACTTTATGGGAAATAGTCACGCTGCAATCCCTTCTCCTTTTCTTCTCTGGGATTTGGAGAACACAAGCACACACACCTGGTATGTTTCTCAAATTGCTGTATTGGGGACTCAAACTAGGTAGTTACTCATGCGGAATTCAGCTACCCTAACCACCATACTACAGGCTGGCCCTAGAGTGGATGTTTTGAAGAGGTAACATTTGAGCTCAGACCTGAATGACAAAAAGAAGCCACCCATATGAATGCTACAGGAAAGTCACTTGGGCAAAAGGAAGAGTTAGCTTCAAACCCTGGAGGTTGGAACAAACTTGGTGCACTTAAGAAATAGAAGGACGTTTCATGCACTTTTAGTCAAATGTTGACTGGGATTATAGTCAAATGGATTACAGTCAAATGAAGGCTCCACTGTACCAAAATTCCACAGTGATTGACTCAGAACAGTTGACGCTGATAGAACTTAACTGAAATCCCACCCGAGCCTCCACCCTTCATGTATCCTCTCCAGGTGGCATGAACTTCTCACAGGAGGTTGACTGGCTTCCAAGAGGAGTGTTTGTTCAAGACCAAACACTTCAATAGGCAGAAACAAGAAATGAGCTTGAAATCAACACAGAATCATTCCTACAATATTTTACTGACTGGAGCAATCACAGGGCCTTCCTAGATTAAAGGAGTTATACTGAATCAAGTAGCCCCCCACCCCCACCACCCAGTTTATGTTCACCCAGAATCTCAGAGCATGGCCTTACTTTATAGGGTCTTTGCAGGTATAATAAATTAAGTTAAGATGAAGTCATATTGGATTGGAGTGGGTCCTATCCCAATGACTGGTTATTTTTATAAGAGAAGATACACAGATGCAGAGTGATGCAGGGAAGAAAGCTATATAATAAGAGAGGCAGAGATTCAAGTGCTGCACATGTAAGTCAAGAAACGGCAAGGATTGTCAGATCCTTAGATCCTTCCATAGAGCCCCCAGAAGACACCTACCCTGCTGATATCTTCACTCTAGACTTTTGGCCTCCGGAACTGAGAAAACAAATTTCTGTGTTTTTTTTTTTTATGTTGTTGTTTCTGTTTTGTTTTGTTTTTAAAGTTTCTCTTCTTTCCTTCCTTCCTTCCTTCCTTCCTTCCTTCCTTCCTTCCTTCCTTCCTTCCTTCTTTCCTTCCTTCAGCCTTCCTTCCTTTCTTCTTTCTTCTCTTTCTTTTATGAGACACAGAGAGAGAGAGAAAAGAGACACCTGCCAGGGTGTTGCCATGCCATGATCCTCTCCCCAGCCTTTTGGCCAACCAGAATCACAGGAGCAACCATGGGAATATTGTCATATTCAGGCTGACCTAAGGTCAAACCAAGGTCAGACCTTTCCACATAGCTCCAGTATCATTCAATGGTGCCCCACTGCCTGTGCCACCATGACTGAGTCAATTCTCTAGTGTTTTAAGCCTCTCTGTGGTAATTTGTGATGGCATTCCAGTAAAATTAATAAACAAGTAGGAAATAAATCTACCTTCTGATGGGAGAGTGTTTTAAGGTCACATTGCAGAAGAGAAGAACAATGATGGAAACAGTTTTGGGGCCATCTTTGGAAAAGACAGTTTGCTACAATTTTTTAATGTATCTTTAAAAATTTATTTATTTAATTCCATTTGTTATTATTATTATTTTTTTTTTTGAGAGGTTTTTCGCTATAGGGCGCGTGCGCTCGCCAGACAGAGAGAGACAGAGAGACAGAAAGCGAGAAATCACGCCCCAGGGGGGATGGTCACGCCGCAATCCCTTCTCCTCCATTCTCCTCTCGGGATCTTGGGCACGCATGCACTCGCGCCCGGCGTGAGTTGTAAGCCACCGGGTCCGAGACGCGAACCGCGGTCGACTACGTGGGAGTCCAGCGACATAGCTATTACGCTAACTGCTGGTTCCCTGTTATTATTATTTTTAATCTAATCATTGAGCGAGATAAAGGGAAAGCAAGAAAGCAAGCCGCCAGGTCCAAGACTCAAACCATGGTCAATCATGTGGGAATCCAGAGCCTCTAACCACCACGCCACCTGCTGGCCCCTACAATTGTTTCAATCTAAAAGAGTAATAGTCTCAGAAGCTGGCAGATTGAGTTCCTTTTTCTTCAGTAATGCATATGTTCTGTTTCTATTTATGACCCAACCTGTGTGCATGTATGTGTGTGCTGTATGTATTTCTTGCTATACATTTCCCAATATCATCTTTGGAAAGTGTGGGAGTATCAACAGACCAACATCATTTCCCTCCTGGGTTAGTACAACAGCTTATACCCTAGCCTGCAAGTTTCACTGTTCTTTCTGCCAGAATGAATTTCCAACTTTTTTTCCCAGCAGGATGTAAACACGGAGCTCAAGCTTTGACAATTTCCGAGCTCCTGCCGTGGCAGGAGATCAAGGAGTCATAATTAATCAGCAAGATGTTGGTAGGTACTGCTGCCACTCCTCCCCACAGTGTGCCAGGGCCAGCCCAGCCTGAAGTCACAAGGAAACCTCAGGAATTGAGCAGATGTGACAGCTGCCCACCAGTCTGAAAATATGGAGAGATTGGAGAGAGCCCAAATATGAAAAAGGCAGGTCTTTTGTGCTTTCTGAGCAGGCCTCAGGAAGTGGTTCTCTAGCTGTTTACTAGGAATCTCAGACTTAGGGCTTAATGTTTAAAGACCATTGGACCACTGGCATTTCATTATCAAGTAAGACAATGTGTGTTTTTTTAATAATTATTTTATTTTTATTTATCATGATTATTATTAATTTAAATTTTGCTACAGAGCATGTGCACTCACCAGAGACAGAGAGAGAAAGTGAGAAAGCAAGTCACCAGGTCCAGTACTCGAACTGTGGTTGGCCATGTGGGAATCCAGCATCTCAACCACCACACCACCTGCTGGCCCCAACAATAGTTTTGATCAACATTTGAAAAATGTAACAAATGTAAAACAGCCTGGCTAGAGTTGAGCCATAATGGTTTCTAATACGACTGTTAATAAATCCTTCTATTACATCTCTATGGAGATTATGTAGCTTGATTTGAATCTGTCCACTGACAGGAAACTCACTGCTCTATGAACACATTAAGGATCCATTCATCAGTGGCAAGGAGCCTTCTTATATGTATAGATAATTTAGTGGCAAGAAAAGGAAAAGAGGATAAAATCATCTAGGATATGTCAAAATCCCATGCCTTCACCATGTGTGAATGTAAGAATTAAATAATTACCTGCTTGAAAAATAAAATCAGTCCAAGATGATTGAAACTGCAGGGTTCAAGGAGAAATGAGTGCAAAACTACTCTGAAGGAACATTTTCACATATAGTTCTTTTTATTCCCAACCTAAGACAAAAGTAAACATAAATATATTCAAGACCAGCAGTTAGCATAATGGCTATGTCACTAGACTCCCATGTAGTCGGTCGCGTTTCGAGTCCTGGACCTGGTGGCTTAAACTCACACCGGGTGCATGTGCGTGAGTGCCCAAGATCCCGAGAGGAGAATGAAGGAGAAGGGATTGCAGTGTGGCCATCCCCCCTGGGGGGTGATTTCTCGCTTTCTGTCTCTCTGTCTCTCTCTGTCTTAGTGGCGAGCGCACCACCCTATAGCAAAAACCTCTCAAAAAAAAAAAAAAGGGAAGCACAAACATATCCACCTAAAGTTTACTTTACTAGAGAAAAAAAACTACAAAATACCTGAGGAAATGAACTGTCATGAGAATATATGATAGAATTACCTTTCTTTACCCTCCCAACAAAGCTAGAACTAAATTTACAATACATTTAAAATAGTTATATTTTAAAATGAATAAGTACTAGAAATAGAAAAATTAATAAATGAGAATCCAAAAAATTGCAGTTTGTTTAGAGTTTTTAAAGGTCGCAACAGATATAATTTCAAAAAATGAAAAATACAGTAATAAAAATAAAGATTTAGAGATTAGATTAAAATCAAATTGGAAACAGCTAAAGAGAAGCAGTAAACTAGGAAAGTTAGTCATCATGAAACAAAAAGAAATAGAAACTCTGGAATAGAAGTTAGAGACATAATGGGTAGAATGAGAGCATGCAAAATACATGTTGAACCTGTAAGTGGCTAACCAAAGACCCTCAAAACTGTAAAGCAAAAAAGGACATAATTACAAAAGGAGACAAATCCATAATCATAGGCAAGAATTTGAAAATCATCTCTCCTAGAAACTGATATATCAAGCAGACCACATATTAGTAGTATTTGTAACATTTAAACAATCACATGAGCAAAGTTGAGTTAACGAACAAGTGAATTCATCATCTAAGATAACACTTTTGTTTTCTAGCTCATGTGAAACCACTGCAAACTTGATCACTGAATACCGCCTAAGTAAAATCTTAGGAAACATAAAAAAACATATTTTTGTAATGCCATACAATTAGAAATTAGTCACAAAAATACAGTCTATTAAAGCTATATTCATATCATAACTCAAAATATGTATCTTTATCATTCATGGTTCAAAGAAAAATATGGAAATTATAAAATACTTAAAGTCATATAACAATAAAACCAGTACCTACAAAAACCAGACATTACTGAAGTAGTACTTGTGGGAAATTTATAGCTTTAAATTGATATATTGAAAAATAAGGAATACTGAAAATAACTTAGGAATTGGTTATACTCAAGAAGATCCAAGAGAAACAGAATAAATCCAAAAGAAAGTGAATGGGAGAAATAATTACAAATGTTGAAATGAATGAAATAAAGAAAAAAACATTAAGATCAAACAAGTGAAAGTTATCTTCAAAATACTAATAAATTAAACAAAACTCTTACATCAATCACAGAAAAATAGAAAGAAAGCAAAAGTTAACCACATTAGAACTGTGAACCAATAATGGACAGACCTACAGATTTTTAAACCATAAGAAAACATTGTGGTATATGGAATTGTTCTTTTTTTAAATGTATTTAATTGTTTCTTCTGGGGGGCACCCTCAAAAGGGTCTTCATGATGTGAAGCACCCCTGCCTCATCCAGCAGGATCACAGGCATGTGCACACATGCCCAGTTTGGGGATACCTTGGGACATGAACCAAGATCTTCCCATGTGGCTTCAAGATTGTGAGTGTTGCATTACTATCGAATCACCACAGCTGGCCATGAGCATTCTTGTTTTATTCATGCTGTGATTTTAGGGAAAGGATATTATAATTACTAAAATTTCCTGGTCAAAGGGTATGTACACCTACTTAAATACATTTTGCCAACTGGCTTTCCAGAGAGTAACTTACACTACCATTAGCAGTGGGTAATAGTATCCACTTACATACAGGTTTGCCAGCATTTAAATCAATAGATGTTTTGTTATTGCCATGCTTATTTGAAATCTGATGAGTATGAGGTGGTATACCATAGTGTTTTTAATTTTTATTTCCCTGGTTATTAGGAAGTTCACAATATTTCATATATTCTCTTGTAAATTGTCTTTTCTCATCTTTTGCACCTTCATATCATATCATTTGCATTTTTCTTGTATTTGTAAAAGTTCACTATAAACTTTAGACACTAATCTTAAAACTGTAATAAATTTCTCTCAATATGTTTGCAGAAGCATATCTACAAAGACTCTTATGAACATGTTTTCAATTTGAAGTAGTTGCTTAGGGGTCAAAAGCCTGGGCTGTGGTATAAAAATGCATTCAAATGGGACCAGCAGGTAGCATAGTGACTCCCACATGGTCTACTGAGGTTTGAAGCCTCAGAACTGCTTGGTAATTATGTTGGGCTCGTGTATATGCATATTTAAAATCCCAAGAGGAGAATGGAGGAGAATGGAGGAGAAGGGATTGCAGCATGGCCACCCCCACTTGAGAGGTGATTCCTCATTTTCTCATTTTCCCTCTCTTTGTCTCTCCCCAGAGGGCATGCATTCTATGAAAAACAAAAATTTGAAAAGGGGGGGGGGGGAGAGAAATGCATTCAAGTTTTAGAAAAACTGTCAAACTATAATCCACAATAGTTGTATCATTTTATACTTCTGTCAGTAATGTATGAGAGTTCTAGTTGCTCCATATCCTTGTCAGCATTTGGTTTTGTCTTTAGTCACTCTAGTGTATGTAAAATAGTATCTCTCATACTTTTAATTGAAGTATCCCTGAAGATTAATAATATTTGCATATTGCCCATTCATAAATCTTTCTTTTTTTAAAAAAGGTTTTTGCCATAGGGCACATATGCTTGTTGGAGAGAGGCAGAGAGAGACAATGAGAGGGAACATGAGAAATCACCTGCCTCCCCGCCCACCCCCCCCCACCCCAGGGGAATGGCCATGCTGGAATTCCTTCTCCTCCATTTTCTTCCTGGGATTTTGGGCATGCATGCACATGCACCTGGTGTAATTTTCAAGCTGCCAGGTCAGGAACTTGAGCCATGTTCAGATGCATGAGAGTCTAGCATCTTAACCGCCACACCACCTCTGGCCCCCATAATTCTTTTTTTAAGTGTCATTTTAAGTCTTTGTTCATTTAGATTGAATGTTTGCCTTTTTATTATAGATTTGAAAGAATTATTCATATTCTTTATTCTGGGTATGGGCTCTTTGTCATTTTTTCCAAAATGCTATTAGTTGTTCATGAACTATTTGTTTAAAAGATTTTCCTTACTCCTTGGAATTGACTTGGCCAAAAATCAATTGACCATATATGAGTGGGTATACCTCTGAACTGCTATATTCCATTAATCTGTCTCTCCTCATGCCAATAGTACTTTATCTTGATAATGGTAAGTCTTAAAATCATGTTGTGTAAGTCCTCCAACATTTTCCTATTTTTTTTGGTCTTGCTTTGTCTCTTTAAGATTTCTTGTATTGCCATGTACATTTTAAAATAAACTCGTCAATGAGGTTTTGATAGGTATTGCGTTGAACTTGTGGATCAGTTTGAGGAGAATGGACATTTTTATATATTGATCATTAGGCCACAATTTTGAACTTTCTCCTCTCTTACTAACTCAATGTAGGTCCATATTCTACTTGTGTTTTTGCTCAATTTGTGTCTGAGCCCCTATAATCTCCACGCTGTCAGCCAGTCAACCTCAGGTTTGTACCAATACTGGCTCTTACCTTGTTGCCTCTTGAATTTCCTCTAATCACCAACCTGCAATTCATCTCCAAGACCATGGCTTATTCAGTTCTTTCTGGGTTTGTGTTTCTCAGACTACTCAGTATTGTGACATCTTTGGATTGGCACTGAAGCAATCTTAATTCCAATGTCTGTGGGATGCCTCAGGGGACATGCCTTGTACCCTAAGAGCTCTCTGGCTCTGTCACTTAAATGTACTGTCTTGCGTTTCTGCTTCCGTTATAATAAACCACTCTTAGTTCCTTGAACACACACATTCTCTCTCATAACATGTGGGCCTTTGCACACCCTATTACTACTACTTAAAACAATATGTTCCCAGGGCCAGCCGGTGGTGTGGTGGACCTGGTGGCTTGTTTTCTCACTTTCTCTCTCTCACTCACTCTGTCTCTCTCTGGCCAAATTAAAATAAAAAAAATAAACTTAATAAAATAATTCCTTAAAAAATTAAAAACCAATATGTTCCCCTAGACACATGCATTCTTCATCCCTTCTCTTATTCATTGAGGTTGGTTGAGATGTCCTTCTCCTATAACAATAGCTTGCAATTTCTCATAGCTGCACTGATCATATTGTGCATCTCCAAAACAGGGACTGGGTCTTTCTCATTGTTGAATTTTCATCATTTAGCACGGTGATTGGCACAAAGAGAGCACTCCATCTATATTTGTCAAGTGAATGATAAATGAAAGAAATCCATTACATATTGACATTTGCTGTATGTTCATAGCATACCCTGAAGGGTAAGAACCCTGACTCGCTAAAGACCTATGGCAGTTACATACCTATGACAGAGACAGGTGACTCATTCTGCTCTAGGACTTGTTAAAAATATCCTTTATCTAAATTCAATTTATATGCAGCCATCAATCTTTTAGTCTTAATGCACTTCTCCAAGTAGTTTTTTTAAACTGGAATAGAAATGTGCTTACTGACTGATACATGCTTAGACTATTGGTAGATTGCAGACTATCTACCAATAGTCTCAGCATGTATCAGTCATGAGCATTTTGGCCCTCTCCTCCTTAAGGCAATCTTAAGTAATTTTGGTTGACATGGATACAATCTCAGGGCTCCTGCTAGGAACTGACAGAGCTAAGTTTTCCTTTGCCTTTTTAAAAAATATATATACACATCCCCAAAGAGGGAAGTTCTTATTTCTTATGTTTTTCCCACCAGGATTTGATGATGCTTAACAAACATATTGAATTTAACAGCTATAGACACTGAGAACTAAACTCTGGGGACTGTATTAGTTTGCTAGGGCTCTTATAACAAAATACCCCAGCTGGGTGACTTATCAACAGAAATGAATTGTCTCACAGTTCTGGAGTCTGAAAGTCTAAGATGTTAGTAGAGTTGGTTCTTTTTGAGGACTATGAAAAAAAGATGGCTCCATGTCTTTCTCCTAGTTGCTGGGAGTTTGCTCGCATTTATGGTAGTACAAGCATCCCTTCAATCTCTGCCTTCATCATCACATAGTGTTCTTCCCATGTGCATGTCCCTGTGCACAACTTTTCCTTTTTATAAGAACCCTACTCATATTGAATTGGGTGCCCACCTTACTCCAGTATGACTTCATCCATACATATCTAATTACATCTACAATGACACTATTTCCAAAGAGTCACATTCTGAGGGGCCAAGGGTTAGAACTTATGTATATGAATTTGGGGGAGACACATTTCAATCCACAATAAAATATAATTAAAATTAACTATTGATCTGGTAAGCACATATGCCCTATGGCAAAAACCTTTAAAAATTAATCATTGAAAATTTCATAAAAGGCTTTATATCAAAATACAACTTTTAAATAAACTTTTTTAGGTATAATATATACATACTCTTTAAATATACAGTTTGATGAGTTTTGGCAAATGTATACCTCTATGTAACTTTCACCACTATCAAGATATAAGACATCTTTATGTTTTCTATCCCAGAAAGTTCCCTTGTTTATCATTTTAGTCAATATCCCTCACCACAACTCTGGCAACCATTGACTTTGACTTCTGTCACCAATGATTACTAGAATTCATTGCAATCATCTATATGTAGTCTTTAGTGTTGGACTTTCTTTTCAGAAAGATATTGTCTATGAAATTCATCCTTCCACACTGCCTTCAGTGTTACATTAGTCTTTTAAGTAGTCAGAAATCAATTATGCAAACTATTACCTCCTTGACCTGCAATAACAAAGGGTCTTTCACCGATGGCCTGAAAGATCGTGTCTGAGTGATGTCTACTGCCCATTAGCTCAACAATTACAGAAAGGAAGTAGAAGTGGTGCTATTAGTGATCACCAAGATGCTTTCTGTTCGAGCCCATGTGGAGAGAAGTGAAAAACAACAGTGGCAAACACAACCTCTCCCCTTAAAAAGTTCTACCACCTCCTCATATGTTCTACTTTTCAGATCTATGATATTATGATTTAGTTATCCTCAGGGGCTCTGTTGGCTGTGTAGAATATCAAATTCTCCCCACACAGTTGATCATAACAAGGGAGGTAATAGAACACCTAGGCCTTGAAACTGAATGGAACAGGGTGTAATCCCAGTTCCTTCACTCATGAGCTGTGAGTTCTGCGTGATCTCCTTAAACTTCCCAAAGCTTTAGTTTATATCTAAAATAGGACAATATGAAGGAAAGGAAATCCATATGTTATAAAGATACCTGCACCCCAATGTTTATTGCACTATTTAGATGATTATTGATGTTGCCCATGGTTTGATTAATACTCTAGATTATGAATTGGCACAACTCACTTTGTGGTTCCACCAATATCCTCCCTAATGTTCTTACAGGAATTAGGTCCATTTAGGTCGCCTTTGAGTCTAAAATTATGTCATTAATTTTTAGGACCAAAGTACACATAGTTTTATTTGATTCCACACAACTTAGCTGATTTGAAAATATCATTTTAGACTATCAGGATAATCTTGAGTCCTGCTTTTGTGATTCAGCATTAACTGTTCCCCAGTAGATATGATATGCTTCCCTTCTGTGAGTACATCTGAGATTCCTTAGCTTCTGCTGAATCTTACTGCCAAGTTCTACCTCTCTGAAGCTTCAAGAAGATCTAGGCTGAAGCAAGATTCAAAACACTTCTCCCATCATTTTTCAGTGATGAGACTTAACCCAGTTGCAACCAGAAGTTTTTTCAATTCAGATTTTTTGCAGGTTTTGGAATATCTGCATATACATAATGGGATATCTTTCAGATGAGTCCTAACTCTAAACACAATATTCACTTACGTTTCATGCACACCTTCGACACACAGCCTAAAGCTTGCTTGATACAGTATTTTTTGTGTTGCTGCATTTTAACTACAACTCATCACGTGAGGTCAGATGTAGGATTTTCTACTTGTGGTGTTATGTTGGCACTCAAAACATTTCAGATTTTAAAATATTTTTTTTAACATTTTTTCATTTCATTTTCTTTTATACATTCAACCACCTTATTTAGCTTACACAGTGAATATTTCAACATTTGGATTTCAAAATTTCAAATTAGGGATGCTCAATCTGTATTTCAATCTTACTCTCGCACTTGGTGATTTGGTGATACAGTTATGACATTTTGTACCTTCTTCTGCCTGACTACAAGTCTCCCCAGGGTGGTACCCCATTGTCTCCCCATGACATCCCTCACTCCTGTCATAGCACATCTCATTCCATGTCCTGACCTTCCTATTTTCCTACCCCGTTATCCCTATCTGTGTGCAAAAAGTACTTTCCTTACCCACAATAGTCAATGGTTTGTAGGTAGTTTGGTAATGTCAGAAATAAAAGCATGGACAGAATTTTGTTCATATATTTGAAATTAATTAACTCATCAATGCTTTTCTTCAAGTTTCATTGCTTCTGAAATCACTACATTCCTCTTTTTTTTTTTTCCAGGTTATCACCACCCCCACCACCCACCCCACCCACCTCCTGCCATCAGGGATGGCCATGCCACAGTCCCTTCTCCTCCATTCTCCTCTCGGGATTTTGGGAATGCACACATGCCTGGCATGATTTTCAAGCTGCAGGGTCCAGGACTCAAACTGCAGTCAGCCATGTAGTAGTCCAGTGCCTTAACTACCAAGCTACCTGCTGGCCTCAAAATCACTACATTATTTTTATCAAATTTATTTATTCATTTTTTGAGAGAAAGAGGGAGGGAGGGAGGGAGGGAGAGAGAGAGAGAGAGAGAGTTTCCCAAAGGTGTCATCATGCCACAATCTTCACGGTCTTGCAGTAAGCCAGGGTCATGGGTATGCTCCTGGGCACACACAGCATGGGCACATAGACCTAGGACACAAACCTGGAGCCTTTTCATATGGCTTCTAGCATCATGCAGGAGCTCCCCTACCATCTGTGCCATCACAGTTGGGCCAAAAGTTATTAATTATGTTCTTAAAAAGAATTTTTTAAGAGAGATTTTTGCCAGAGGGCTTGTGTGCTTGCCAGGGAGACAGAAAGAAAGAGAAAGATCACCCCCCAGGGGGATGGCCACGCCACAGTCCATTCTCCTCCATTCTCCTCTCGGGATCTTGAGCACACACACGTGCCTCGCATGAGTTTAAAGTTGCTGAGTCTGGGACTCGAACTGCAGTTGACTATGTGGGAGTCCAGTGATGTAACTATTAACCAACAGTTGGTTCCATGTTCTTAAAAATTTTATGTAGGGGCCAGCAGACAGTGTGGGGGTTAAGGCACTGGACTCCCACATGGCCGACCACAGATCGAGTCCTTGATCTGGCAGCTTGATTTCTTTACTTTCCCTTTTTCTATCTCTCTCTCTCATTGTCTCTTTCTGGTGAACACATGAGCTTTACAGAAAAAGTTAAAATAATAATGATAAATAAAGTTAAATAATTTTTAAAATTTTAAAAACAAGTTTTATGAGTAGCAGCACAAAGCTAGCATGTAATATTTTAAACTATTTACCTAATTAGTGTGATTGTTTTCATATATTAAACTTTCATTTGTAATGTTACTATATTATGCTACATTATGATCAAAATATCCTTTAAAAATGTGTTACTGGCTTAAAGTAGTTTGTTGAAACACAAAAGTAATGAAAATAATATTGTATTATAAATATAAATTGTAGAAAGATCTTCGTATGATATAGAGTAAAAAGAAATGTAAAATAATATTATTAATGTATATTATGAAAAACTCTTCATAAAATATAGAGTGAAAAGTAAATCTTCAACCAAAAATGAAACATGTATATAAAAAGATAATAAGTATCTGAAAACATATTTTATTAAACTTGCAATCTATTGACTTCCATTACCCAGGGAACTGTCAGAGCTGAAACCTTGTAAATACTGGCATAGCCAAAGAAATGCACCATTTTCAAATAAAATAACCTCATTGGAAATCCCGTCAAGTTCCTCCCACCCAATTCTTCCATCAAATAAAGTTTTCTAGTATGATATGTGAATTTTATAACCAAACATAGGGAAAATTTCAAAACTATAGATGCGGTATTTAGGGACCGGCAGTTAGCGTAATGGCTATGTTGCTGGACTCCCATGTAGCCAACTGCGGTTCGCATCCTCGACCTGGTGGCTTAAAACTCACACCGGGCGCATGTGTGTGCATGCCCAAGATCCTGAGAGGAGAATGGAGGAAAAGGGATTGCGGCATGGCCATCCCCCCAGGGGGTAATTTCTCGCTTTCTGTCTCTCTGTCTGGCGAGCACACGTGCCCTATTGCAAAAACCTCTCAAAAAAAAAAAAAAATAGATGCGGTATTTAAAATATGAACAAACTACATCATTGCTGAAAAGTATGTCAAACTAGTCAAAAAGTTCCCTAACACTACAAAAATTTTTAATCAAGTAACTTTTTTGAAGACTATATACTATCAATGGTAAAAAAAAAAAATGTGGAGATAAATTATTGTGTGAATTTCTAGTATATATTTTGCTTCACATTTGAATCAAACCACTGATACACAGTATGAATCAACTCCTTGAATACATGTAGTGCATATATGACAAAAACATGTTCAACAAAATTTTGTAATTGAAAGCTTGTGCTATAAGAAAGCCTTTTTTGTTTTGTTTTCATTTAAATTAAAGAAATTTGAGCCATAAGAACAGTACAAAATGTATGAGAACCCATACCAAGAGTGCACATGGACTTTTTTCCAATATTATACTCACAGAGAATAATCAGTAGCTGACAATATGCCTCACAATTTTGATCCAAGGTTGAAAGACTGGAATTTTTGGCTATGATTGAATTATACCCAGTATATATATATATATATATATATATATATATATACACACACACACACATACATATATATATTTTTTCAGCATGATGTGCTAAGAAATTATTGGTGAATATAAAATGACTTTTTTCATACTGACACAGTGGTTCATAAAAAAACAAATGGTCTCCTTTTTAAAGTTAGAAAGAGGAAATATTTCTTTATGACTTGGTTATTTCAATTACTTAGAATAGATTGATATATTTTGAAATTGTAGCCACTGTCTTGAGTAAACTGAATCTATCATTTTAGAACTAAAGGTTTATAATTTCTAATGTTAAGGACAAGACAGTATAATTTCTTAAGACCAAACTGAAGAAACTCTTCAGTCACTATGGATGATCATTTTATTCTATTTTCACAGAAAGAAACTGATGCTATATTATTGATGACGACTGAAAAACCACATCCAAATGCTGCCAGACACATTCAACCAAAGAATTGATTGCTCCCCATCTTTCAAGTTAAAAGAGCAGTTGAAAGTTAAAACTTTGCATATGATGTGTTTATGTCTAACAGCATATGGAAAGTAATATTCAGTGATAAATATATCCTTCCTGAGTCAATGTTTTATATGAATATCCAGAATAGTTTAAATATTCCAATTATGTGTTGGAATCTTCTAACCTGAAACGATTGAAAGGAATGAAGTAAAGTAGTAGGTTAGCTGGTTGTGCAAGGAGGATGTATGTCTCAAGCTATTCATTATAAAGCTGGACACAGATAATCTACCCGTTTCCTAGTGTGTACTGCATCCATGGAGTAAACAAAGCGGAGAAACTCGGAAACGCTATGCTAGAAATCTGACCAGGCTTCTCTCTCATAAAAGCTTCTAACCACATGATCATTTCAATCGATGCAGACAAAGCATGTGACAAAATACATCCTTTCATGGTTAAGACTCAGCAAAATAAGCATAAAAGGGTCATTTCTCAGCACAATAAAAGCCATCTATGAAAAACCTATAGCTAACATTATACTGAATGGGGGAAAATGGAAAGCTTTTCCACTAAAAACTGGTAGAAGACAAGGCTGCCCACTTTCTCCAGTCCTTTTCAGTATAGTGCTGGAAGTCCTAGCCAATGCAATTGGGAAAGAATAAAATACAAGGCAGTCAAATAGGGGAAGAAGAGGTGAAATTATCTCTATTTGCAAATGACATGCTAGTATACATAGAAGACCCAAAGGTATCTATTAAAAAAAACTTTTGAAAGTATAAATGAATACAGTAAAGTGGGAGGATACAAAATCAATGTACAAAAATCTATAGCATTTCTATATGCAAACAACAAGCCGACGAAGGTAGAACTGAGGAAAGTAATCTCACTTACGATAGCCACAAAAAGTATAAGATACCTAGGAATAGCTCTAACCAAAGAAGTTAAAGACCTCTACAAGGAAATCTATGAAAACCTAAGAAAAGAAATAGAAAATGACACACAAAAAAAGTGTGTCATTGAGGTTTTAGGTTTAAAACAAGGACATCCCATGTTCCGGGATCAGACGAATTAATATAATCAAAATGGAAATCCTGCCCAAATTAATCTACATATTTAACACAATCCCAATAAAATTACCAGAAACATTCTTCACAGACTTAGTAAAGATAATCATTGAATTTGTCTGGAATCATAAAAGACACTGTATTGCTAAAACAATTCTGTGCAAGAAAAGTGGAGTAGGCAGCATCTCACTTCCTGACCAAAAATAAATTACAAAGCTGTGGTAATCAAAACAGCATGGGATTGGTACAAAAACAGGCATATAGACCAATGGAACAGAATAGAGGTCCCAGAAATTAACCCCAAAATATACAGCCAACTGATTTTTGACAAAAGATACCAGCCAATCCAGTGGGGAAAAGAAAACCTCTTTAGCAAATGGTGCTGGAAAAATCCACCTGAAGAAAAATGTATCTGGACCTCCTATTTCTCACCACAAATCAACTCAAAGTAAATCAAAGATCTAAACCTAAGACTCAAACTATAAAACTACTGATGGAAAACACTGGGGAAACTCTAGGAGACATTGTAGTAGGCAAGGACTTCTGAAATAAGATCCCAAAAGCACAGGCAATAATCCCCAAAATAGAAAAGTTAGATTATATCAGATTAAGAGGCTTCTGCACAGCAAAAGACACAGTAATTAGTGAGAATTGACAACTGTTGGAATGGGAGAATATTTTTTGTAAACCATGCCTCAAATAAGGGACTGATAACTAGAATACAGTGGCTTTCCCGACCCCCCACCCCACCCCCCGCCGCAAAAAAATCAATCAAATTAAAAGATGGAACAATGAGCTAAACAATTCTCTAAAGAAGACATATGAACAGCCAAAAAGCATATGAAAACATGCTCAACGTCCCTTATCATGCAAATCAAAACCAAAATCTCAAAATCTCAAACCACAATGAGATACCACCACAATGAGATACCACCAATCCAACCAGAATGGTTAATATTTTTTTTTAAAAGGTAAGTGCTGGTAAGGCTGTCATGAAAAGGGAACTCTCAAACTCTGTTGATGGCAGTGTAAATTAGTACAGCCACCGTGAAGAACAATATGGAAGTTCCTCAAAAATCTACAAATAGAATTACCATATAATCCACTCCTGGGTATCAACCCAAAGGATAGGAAAATGCTCAGTCAGAAGAGTGCTTGCACATCTATGTTTATTGTGGCATTATTCACAATTGTCAAGACTTGGAACCAACCCAAATGTCCACAAACAGATGAATGGATTGAAAAGGTGTGGTACATATACTCTATGGAATACTACTCAGCCATAAAAAACAAGACAGATGAATGGATTGAAAAAGTGTGGCACATATACTCTATGGAATACTACTCAGCTATAAGAAACAAGACACTGGCATTTGATCGAAAGTAGACAAATATGGAAGATTTACTGCTGGGTGAATCAAGTCAGGCTATGAAAGAGAGACATTGTATATCTCCACTTAATATACACCAAGTGTCTACACTCTATGGCAGAAATTGAAAGATTAGAGGAGATAGATGCATGGAGAATAGTTAGAGATACTGGAGACATTGTGGGAAGATTATAGGAGAAGGGGGAGGGAGTGAGGAAATGGATCAAGGAGAAATACATAGAGGTAAGACATTTGTGGAACACAGAAATGGGTAATTATCTGTTGATGATGATATATATAGTATCTTCAACTGGACTGGTGCAAAGTGTGTTCATGTTGGGTAAATTCACTTTACAAGCTGTAGTGATATATAGTGATTGAATGTATAAAATAAATGAAAGTAAATAAAAATAATCATGAAAAAATTAATAAAATTACAACACACAGAAAAAATACATATATAAAAATCAATAAAAGCTTCTATCCCTGGACCACATAACATGTATCCTTGAATGAGCCAATATACAGTGTATTCTGGATGGAAAAAAAAATCTCATTTTGTATACTGTAATGATATATAGTGAATAAATATAAATAAATGTTTTAAAAACTTTTTAAAAAAGGAAAAAGTATATAATAATATGTATCCACCATTAAAGTATAATGCACATTAGTTTTACTGCTAAAAATCCTCTGTGCTCCACCTAGTCAACCCTCAATTTCTTACAACCACAGATCATTTTACTGTCTCCATAGTTCTGCTTTTCCAGAATATCACATAGTTGGATTTGTGCAGTCGGTAGCTTTTCAGATTGGCTTCTTTTTATTAGAAAAATGCATCTAAAGTTCTTCCATGTCTTTTCAGGGCTATGATAATACACACACACACACACACACACACACACACACACACACACACATTAGGGGGTATCTTCAAAAAGTTCATGTAAAATGCAGTATTATAAAGAAACTATGCATGGCAGAAGATTCCTCATGGCTCCTGGGAACTAGATATTTCAGGGGACAGGAGAAATGAAGATTTTCTACTCATAATTTAGCCTCCAGCAAGCAAAGCTAGCGTGTGATCACAACAGAACGGCAAACAGATTCTAGAACACCTCTGTCTGCTTGCTCCTGAACATGGAGGCTTAACTTCAAGAATTTGAAAGAAGCACACCATCCATCAGATGACAAGAAATCACCGCCGGATCACGAGAAATATGGGAAAACGAGAAAATACCTCTCCTCCAAGGGAAAAGAGTAACTCTCCTTCATCCACAAGCAGTTCAGTGAAAGTCATGGAAATGTCTGATAAGGAATTTAGAGCATTCATAATGTCGAAGCTAACAGAGATGGAAGAAAAGAGAGATAATGAACTGCTAAAGAGAAAGGAGAAAGAAGTTGACAAGTTCCAGGAGATGAGGAAATTCTTGCAAGATCTAAAAGAGGAATTACACACTTTACAAAAGACTCAAACGGAACTGCTAGAGATGAAGTCTAAAATACAAGAAGTCAAAATCTCCCTTGAAAGTATTAAAAGCAGACTAGATCATTCAGAAAATAGAATCTCAGATGTAGAAGAGAAAATGGCTGGCTTAGAAAAATCAACCACGAAGACTAAGAAAATGGCCCAAAAATTTGAGAATGATATGCGAGAAGTACTGGATAACATCAAATGTCCAAATATCCGGATAATTGGCATTCCAGAAGGTGAAGAGACCCATAAGGGCATTGATAATCTATTCCATGAAATCCTGCAAGAAAACTTTCCAAACCTAGAGAGGCATTCGAAGATCCAGTCCCAGGAAATACAAAGGACCCCAAATAGAATCAACCCAAGAAGATCTTCTCCAAGACACATTATAGCCAGGTTGACCAAAACCACAGACAAAGACAAGATACTAAGATTGGCAAGAGAAAAACATCAAGTTACCTACAAAGGACATCCCATCAGGCTAACAGCAGATCTCTCATTGGAAACAATGCGAGCGAGAAGAGAATGGGAAAATATATTCAAAGTGTTACGAGAGAAGCAATTTCAGCCAAGTATACTGTACCCAGCAAGATTATCTTTCAGGTGGGAAGAAAAGACAAGAACATTCTCAGATAAACAAAACCTGGAAGAATTTACCAGCACCAGACCAGATCTCCAAGAAGTTCTCAAGGGTGTGCTGTATCAAGAAAATTAAACACAGACACATGGAAATAAGAGTCCAAAAACTATGAAAGTGGCCAACTTAATCATTGGGACAAGTCTGGAGTTGAATATTATATCCCAGAATTTAATCAGGAAAATTGAACCAGAACAGAAGATAAAAGTACATGAGACTGATAGGTTCATGCACCTACCATTTGAACAGAATCCTAACTTGTTTCCTGGCTTTAAGCAAAGTTCCTTGGCACTTCTTTGAGTTAAGTTAAAACTGGTTTTCTTAGTAGTAATGAGTGAACTCACCATTGAAAGTAGTTAGATTATGTAGGAAATTGTGTGATCAATGCAATATGGGTGGGAAGGGAATGAAGGACAATTGTAGACACCGGAGGTGGTGTGAGAGGAGGGTGGGAAGGGACAGAGGGTCAGAAAGAGGGGTAGAAGTAATTCTAGGAACTAGTAGTAATGGAAAATTTTTTGTAATGTGCTTGATTGAGTCACTATGCAGTGTGTACTGGATGGGAGATCACATTTTGTATGCTGTGATGAAGCTTAGGGAAGGAATGTAAATTGAGTTACAAAAAAAAAAGTTTCAGGAAAAAAATATATATCTATTCAATGATTGCAGTAGGATATGTAGCCACAGCTAGGTTCTACTTTATAGGATGCGTAAAGTAAGACTTGTGTTCATGGAAATGTGTGAATCACCTGTGTTTGCTATGAGGGTATTTGGATTGGTTAGGGTCTTTGGTGATACAATAAAATGTGAGGAGAAAACAGTATAGAAAGCAAACATAGATACCAGAGACAGTGTGGGAGGAGAGTGGGAGATGGCAGAGGGTAAGAGGGAATCAAGGATGGGGGGAAAAAAGCAAAACATACAGAAGACAAGAAATGGAAGATCATTTGCTGACAATAACATGTTTGTTGATGTGCTTGATTGAGACAATATATAGTGTACTCTGGATGGAAAATCTCATTTTGTATGCTGTAATGATGTTCAGTGAATGAATGCAAATAAATAAATTGAAATAAAAAAAGAAATTAAAAAAAACCAAATTTTCCATGACCTTTTTGAAGTTCTCTTGGATATGGATATGGATATGGATATATATATATATATATATATATATATATATATATATATATAAAATCAATCCTTTATCAGGTATTCTTTTGCAACTTTTTCTCCTAGTCTGTGATTTGTCTTCTCATTCTCTTCACATTGTCTTTCACAGAGCAGAATTTTTTTATTTGACTGAAGTCGTGTTTCAATCCTCCCCACACCAGATTGTGTCTTCACTGTTTTTTTTCTAAAAAGTCAGTGTCATATCCAAGGATATCTAGTTTTTTTCCTTATGCTATTTTTTCTATTTTTATGCTATTTTCTAGTTTTTTCTTTTACATTTAGGTCTATGATTCACTTTAATTAATTTTGTGAAGAATGTATTAAATTCACTTTTAAAGCTGTGGATGTCAAGTTGTTCCAGCACCATTTGTTGAACAGACTACCTTTGCTCCATTGTCCATTACCTTTACACCCTTGTCAAAGATCAGCTGACATGTGGGTTTATTTCTGGGCCCTCTGCCCTGTTCCATTGATTTATTTGTCTCTTCTTTCATCAATAGCACATTGTCTTGATTACTATCATTTTATAGTAAGTCCTGAAGTTGGTAGTGTCAGTCCTCGAGTTCATTCTTCTCTTTTAGAATTGTTCTGTCTACTCTAGGTTTTTGCCTCTACATATAAACTTTAAAATAATTTTGTCAATCTCCACAAAATGACTTGCTTAGAATCGGATTTGGATTGCACTGAATCTGTAGAGCAAATTGGAAAGAAATGGTATCTTGACCATAAGTGTTGCTATCCATAGACATCTCTCTCTACTCATAATTAGTTCTTCTTTGTTTTTTTTAATCAAAGTTTATAGTTTTCCTAATATAGATATTGTGTATATTTGATTAAATTTATACCTAAGTATTTCATTTTGGGGGATAGAAACATGAATGGTATTGTGTTTTTAATTTTAAATTCCACTTGTTCATTGATGATATGTAGTAAAGCAATTGATATTAGTTTATTGAGTTTGTATCCTGCAATCTTGTCCTAATGATTTGTTAATTCCTGGATTTTTTGCCAGTTCTTTTGAATTTTCCACACAGGCAGTCATACAAGCAGTCATGTCTTCTGTGAACAAAGACAATTTTATTTCTTTCTTCCCAATCTGATTATCTTTTATTTCCACTTCTTATCTTACTACATTCACTAGTACTTCCAGTACAATGTTGGAAAAAGGTAATGACAGGGGACATACTAACTTTTTTGTAATTTTAGTAGAAAAGATTTAAATTTCTCTCTTTTTCTAAGTCTTAAATTAGCTGTGAGTTTTTTGTAAGAGTTCTTTATTAGGTTGAGGAAACTCCTTTCTTCTTAATTTACTGACAGTTTGTATCATGAATGGGTTTTAATTGTTGTAAAATGCCTTTTTTTTGGCATCTACTAATATGATCATATGGTTTTTTTCCTTAGTCTACTGATGATAAATTATATTGATTGATTTTTGAATGCTGAGTCAGTTTTACATATCTTGTATAAATTCCACATGATGGCAATGTGTAATTCTTTTGCCAGAGGGTATGTGTGCTCACCAGAGAGAGAGAGAGAGAGAGAGAGAGAGAGAGAGAGAGAGCACACCACTCGGGAATGATTATGCCATAATTCCTTCTCCTCCATTTCTTCTTCAAGATTTTGGACATGGATACACATGTATTTCTGGTGTATTTCTCAAGCTGCTGGGTCTGTGACTTGAACTGCACAGCTGACCATGTGATATTCAGACACCTTACCCACACACCATGGACTGGCCCCATATATATAATTTTAAAACTCTATTTCCTTTTTTTCTGAAAGAGAGTCAGAGATGTACTTCCAACAGGGTCCTCACACCATGACCTATCCTCAACCTCAGTCAACCTATATCACAGGCACACGTGACCAACATGTCTTGGGGGAGGGCAGGACATGAACCAGGGGCCTTTCCATGTGGGTCCAGTTGCATTACTTGTTGAGGTACCTTCTGGTCTCAGAATCTTATATATTTTTAAACTCTTGTGTCTGGCATTTATTACATACTCAACAAATGCTTTGATAAACGATTAACTAAATCTTTCCTTACTCCTATTATCTTTTAAATTATTTAATTATCTATTACTTGTTATGTCATAAATATTTACAAACTATGTTTTTAATGATAATTTCTTTAATTTTTTTCTTGCAACATCAAACACATCAATATCTATTTCTATAGTTCCTCCTTTTAACCTTAGTAAAATAGATAATTTACTTTCCCCTAGTCCTCCCATCTACCTTTCCTTCTCCATCCTTCCTTAAAGAGCAATGATGTTAGTTTCATCAACATATGTGCATTTTATTAATACATCCTGTTCCCTGAGATGTAATTATGCTGGTCCTGGGAATTTAAATTCATTTACAGCATATTAAATGCTCTCTTATTATCTTTTATCTTCAGGGAAGATAGCTTTTCTACCATTTATGGTTAGGAATTATTCCCCTTGGTCGTGAAATAATGTAGAATTGAGTCATTTACTTCCATCTTTCATATGTTAACATCCTAAAATCTGACCAAAGAAGCATATCTTTCTCTGTTTCCTTAGTGGTAATATTTACAGCTTTGTCAGCCTATGTTCTACCTGGCAACATTCTTTAGGGTTTATATAGTTCTCTGTTGGTTTTGGCTATGATTTTCTTCTGTATTTTGTATGTATGTTTAAAGAACAGCACTTTTGGGGGTCATTCTCTGCTGTTTTTTTAATCACCAGAAGCATGTGAGCTGGACAGAGAAAAAGAGTGAGAGAGGAATTGAGGAGAAATCATTCTCCCAATGGGACATGGTCATGCCACAATCCCTTCTTCTTCATTTCTCCATTGTGTTGAGATTTGGGGCATGCACATATGCACATCCGGTTTGTTTTTCAAGCCACCAGGTCTGGGACATAAACCATAGTAGGCCATGTGGGATCCACTTCCCTTAACCACTAAACTATAGGACTGGCCCTGGGGTCATCTCCTTTCTCTGAGAGTCCACTCTCAGGTTTTTGGTTTGTGCTAATCATCATACTTTTTAATCTCAGTTAACTGAACAAGGGATGGGTATGTGGAACATCAGACTCTCTCTTTCAGCAATTTGGAGATAAGACTTAATTGGCATTTTAGTCTGGGTTGGTTATTCCAATGGGATTATGTGCTTGGACGTTGTGAAGTGGGGTGTAATTGGATTGTACGCTACGACTTGGTGAAGGAGAATGGGTAAATGTGTAGAGTGAAGCAGAGACAGTTATCAAAAAAAGAGGAGCTCCAGATGGCTTTCTGGGTCCTACTAGGTCATGGCAGGATGATCTTTGGAGTTTGCCATTTGTATTCTCTACTTCTCCCTGCTCCCATTGTGAGATAGGAACTTGACTCCTGGTATTCTTTTGAATCTTGACATTACAGGAAAGAAAGCAAAATCTACTTAAAGATAGCCTAGAGAAGCAGAGTAGAACTTTAGTTAAGAGCAAATATTCTTGGGGCCAGCAGGTGGCGCATTGATTGGAGCACTGGACTCCCACCAGGGTGACTGACCATGGTTCAAGCCCCAGATAATGGCAGTTTAAAAATTGCTCCGTGTGTGTATGCACAAAATTGCAGGAAGCGAATGGAGAAGAAGAGATTGTGGTGTGGCCACCCCCTGGGAAAAGGTGAGCTCTCACTTTTCCCTCACTGTCTCTGTCTCTCTGGTGAGCACACATGCCCTTTGGCAAAAAACCTTAAAAAAAAAAAAGAAAATGCAAACATTCTTGAGCCAGGCCTTCTCTTTAGAAGTATTCTAACTGTGTAACTTCCTGGCTACGAGACATTGGGCAAGTTACTTAACCACTCTGATCTCTTGTCTGTAAAAGAGAGATAATGCTGCTTACCTCATAGGGTTGTGGCAATGAAATGAATTAGAAATGTAAAGTTCTTGGAGCAACTGCCATCATATATAAAGGAAATACTATGAGCAAGCAATTTTTATTTTCTTCATTTTTTTCCCCCCCAAAGAGTGGAAAATGTCCTTGAGAATGAAATAAAAGTGTCCCTGAGAGTAAAACGAAAGGAAGGAGAACCTCTGAGGATAATGGAATGTGTTGGAAGGAAGCAGACCAGGTAAAGAGTGGAGATTAGAATGACCTGGAAGAGTAGGAAGTCATGCAACACTCTAAAACTGTATTCCAAGGGACTGAGCTTGGAGAAGAGGGCTGCTTCACAAATCTGAGCAAGCAGGAGCCAGCTGCCAAGTTTTGCCCAGGGGTCCCTATGCTCAGGGGATGGTAGGTATGACTAACATTTATAGCTGCTTCCTGATTTTCATTTTTTGCTTCTCTTAGTGAAAGAATGCCAATTTTTCAGTTGCACCCCCACCCCCAAGTAAATTACTATTTTCCAGTCTCCTTTTGGCAAGTTTTGGTCACATGACTAAGTTCTAGCTAATGAAGTATGTGGACATAATGAAATGGGAACACACAAAAGGTTATTTATTCAGAGCTGCTAGAGCCTGGGAGTCAGCCATCATCACTTGCATCTGGGAAAGTTTCTCTTGACAGAAGGGGGAGATTTCAGAGATGCTCTGATTGGAGATGTTGATGTGGGAAAACTGGAGGTGGGCTGATTAGAAATGGGATGTCTCAAGACCAGCAGATGGCATAATGGTTACGTCGCTGGACTCCCATGTGGCCAACCGCAGTTCAGGTCCCAGGACCCGGAGGCTTGAAACTCACATCAGGCATGTGTGTATGTGTATGTATGTGTGTGTGCCCAAAAGAGGAGAATGGAGGGGAAGGGACTATGGCATGGTCATTTCCCTGGGGGGTGATTTCTCACTTTCTATCTCTCTGTCTCTCTGGTGAGTGCACATGCCCTATAGCAAAAATCTCTCTAAAAAAAGGAAAAGAAAAAAAGAGATGGGACATCTCATGTGATTGGTTTGGGGATCATGTTTGGCTTTTTCTGGCTGGGGAAGCAGGAAACAAAATTTTGAGTTGTCAGAAAAGTCATGACACATTTTTGCACAGAAAAGCATGGAAAAAATATGTCATGAGTTTTCTGACAACCCAATAGGAAAGTGAACAGTCACTGGCCAAGTCCTGACAATTCTAGGCCTGCTGCTGAAGAGGTCATTGCAATTGGAGCTGGTTGCTGTAGAGGTTGTGGGTAAGAGTTCTATTATCAGATATGGTCTGCCCATTGTCCATTTGTGTATTCACTTTCTCCTAGGTAAGCAAACATGCTATACATTATTCTGTGGCCATTTCCTTAATAAGGAGGAATAGCCAAGACTATAAACTCCAGAGCCAGAATGACTCAATGAAAATCCCGGCTCTGCTACTTGAGCACATTACCTAACTACAGTTCAGTTTCCAATTCTAAAATGTGATAACAATAGTAACTGCCGTACTGAAATGTTAGGGAGAATAATGAAATAATATGTGTAGCTCTTGGTATAGTCCTTGATCCATAGTGCTCATTAGGTTTATTGATACCATAATTTTGCTTCTTTTCTCCTCTTTGTCTGTAGTTCAAGGCCCCTGAACTATTTTAGACTTTGAGACAGCCTTTTGAAACTGGTGGAGGTGGGGGAGGATGAGTAGGGAGCAACCCCTCAGTCTTCTTTCGGATTTTGGTTTTTGTTTGCTAGAGGACATGTGTGCTCATCAGAGAGAGACAAGAAAGAGGGAGAAGGTGAGAAATCACCCCCATGGGGCATGGTCACACTATAATCCCTTCTCCTCTGTGTCTCCTTTCAGGATTTTGAGCATGCATGTGTATGTGTCTGGCATGTGTTTTGAGTCAAGTGTGGTGCTCAAATTGCATGGTTACCATCTGAGATCCAGATACCTTAACCACCTGTATTTTTGTTGTTGTTTTTAATGTGAGAGGGAAGGAGACTTCTATCTTACTCAAGCCATCACTATTTTTATTTCAACTTTTGAATGCAGGCAAATTGAATCCTTTCTGATACAACAGAAAACACCAGACCTTCTAGATCTAAATGCAAACTAAGACCATGGGAAAAATGGAACAATGGGTAGACACTCTGGACCACTGACCAAAGACTAGTGAGGCCTCCCCTATAATCTGATAACCCTCTGATTAAGGTGGGTGAAGATGTCTCCCAAAAAACCGAAATGTTGTATCTCGCTCGTCAACTTGGTGAAATGAGAGAATTGAAAAAATAGGGGCTGGATGATGGTGCAGCAGTGAAATGTAGTACTCTGCAAGGCAATGCCACATGGGAAGATTCCCAGTTCAAGTCCAGAGACCTCCCTGAGTATCGCAGGCGCATGCGTTACCATGATCTGGGACTGGCTGAAGCCAGGCATATCAACCTCTGTTGGAGGTTGCTCTATCTCTCTTGCTCAGTCCCTCTGTCTCATGGAAGAAACAGATAAATAAATATATAAAAAAATAAAGTCTCCAACAGATGTATGTTGATTTAAGGAAAACAAAGATATTAGATCGACAGGTAGCGTGGTGGTTGAAGCGCTGGACTCCCACGTGGCGGCCACGGTTTGAGTCCTGGCGGCTCTCTCTGGTCAAATTAAATAATAAATAAAATAAAATAAATAATTCTAAAAACAGTAACAAGGCAAAACAAAGACATGTAATATTTTTGCATGTATGAGTTTGTTACTTGAGATTCACAACCACTGTAGAGGTTTTACTGCCTTTGAGTTTTGTGATTTATGTTAGAATCCTTTTAATATGCCTTTTTGGCTCTCTGAGTAGCACTATGGCGGTTGGCAAGAATAAGTGCCTTACGAAAGGCTGCAAAAAAGGAGCCAAGAAGAAAGCGGTTGATCCATTTTCTAAAAATTGGTATGACGTGAAAGCACCTGCTATGTTCAACATAAGAAATATTGGGAAGACACTAGTTACCAGAACTCAAGGAACCAAAATTGCGTCCGATGGCCTTAAGGGCCGTGTGTTTGAAGTAAACCTTGCATATCTGCAGAACGACGAAGTCGCATTTAGGAAATTCAAGCTAATTACTGAGGATGTTCAGGGCAAAAACTGCCTAACTTCCAGGGCATGGATCTCACCCGTGACAAAATGTGTTCCGTGGTCAAAAAATGGCAGACCATGATTGAAGCTCCTGTCGATGTCAAGACTACCAATGCTTATTTGCTTCGTCACTTCTGTGTTGGGTTTGCTGAAAAACGCAACAATCAGATATGGAAGACCTCTTATCCCCAGCATCAGCAGGTCCACCAAATCCAGAAGAAGATGATGGAAATCATGACCCGGGAGGTGCAGACAAATGACTTGAAAGAAGTGGTCAATAAACTGATTCCAGACAGCACTGGAAAGACATAGAAGTGGCTTGCCAATCCATCTACCCTCTCCATGATGTCTTCGTCAGAAAAGTCAAAATGCTGAAGAAGCCCAGGTTTGGATTGGGAAAACTCATGGAGCTTCCTGGTGAAGGCAGTAGCTCTGGAAAAGCGACTGGGGATGAGACGGGCGCCAAAGTTGAACGAGTTGATGGACATGAACCACCAGTCCAAGAATCTGTTCAAAGTTCAGACTTTGAATAGTGACAAAAAGTCCTATTTGTGACAGTTTTAAAAAAAAAGAATCTTTTTAATACATTCCACTTTATCTTATTGGTTTTTAAAGTTAATTTAAAGTGAATGTATTACTTCTACGTAAAAGAACTCTACCCAAGACATAGATCCTTCTACCTGAGCAGTCCATTAATATCTTAAGGTATCTATTTCCTTTGTTTCTGGCTAGGAATATTTTAAATCATATTGTCAGATTTCATTTTTAGGGTTCTGATATCCCACTTGAGGTGTTTTGCTGTTTTTGAAGAGCCAGTTCCTAGAATCATGTCCATTTTTCACATCACATTTGACAGCTGCATTATCAAAGTTTGGAGCCCAGGGGCGTCTTCCCTTCACTCCCTGCTGATTCCACACTGACCTGTTTCTTTCATTTACTTGTCATTTCCAGACAAGCAGTGAGTTGTTCTTTATTGATCTAAATCAAGTCCAGAATGGCAGCTCTTGCTGCTTCCTCTACCAGCTGAGCAGGGAACTGTCAGCAGAGCAAGCCAAGAATTTATCAGCTGTAATTCTTGCAGCAGAACTAGTCCACCTGGGGGATGTGTGGCTCCTGGAATCTTTCAAATGTGGTTTTGTACATCTGGAGGACAATGGAAGAGATTCTTAGGCCTGGATAACACCTATGGGGACTGCCTTTGTTATTTAAACCAGTCACAGGTCCTGCCTTTTCTGAAATTGTTTGACTGTTAATCCAAACTGAAGCCTAAAGCTAGAGAGAAGTAGCTGAAGAGAACGCAGAGGAATAGGCCCTGAGACCAGGAGCCTCAAACCCCTGGCTCTCCTGCTCATGCACACTGCAAGCCTGTGCAAACCCTGCTAGCCTGTGAGGCTTTATTCTTCTGATCTATAAAACGAGGATAATTATATCTCTTTTGGATACCTCACAAAGCTGTCTGGTAAAGTGCTTGGAAATCCAATTAAGCCCTGTTCAAAGGTATGGTATTGTCCTAATCCCATGTGCCAAAATCCCAGCCTCCCACTCCCATATTAACTATTGTCCCAGCGATGCAGAGAAAAGGTGAGGAAAGAAAATTCACATCTATTCAGCACCAAGTATGTACCAAGAACTGTGCTGAGGATATTGCACGAGTTTTCATTCAGTGTTCATACTAACCTCATGCAGTGTAAGTGTTGTTCTGTGTTCATTTTACAGATAAAGTTCAGAGACTTTCAGTGATGACTTGTCCAAAGTCTGATATATTTTAGAGGCAAAAATTCAAATTCTGACCTTACCCCAAAGCTGGTGCATATGTGCCTACATCAGACACATCAGACACACATACGACATTGGGAAGAGGGGCGAGGGGATGAGGAGCTGGAATTCCATGTCAGATTTAAAGAAGCTCTTTTTTCCTTGTCATGAGGATAAAATAAACCTCCCTAGAAGATATTGCTTCTCCCACAGGCCACAGAAAGCCTTTAAACAACACTTAACAGCTCAGAAACAGAAAAGGCTTTAGAAACGCTTGCAACCAACGTCACCATATTATGGATATGAAAGGGGAGGGAACCAGCAGTTAGCGTAATGGCTATGTCGCTGGACTCCCACGTAGTCGACCGTGGTTTGCGTCCCGGACCTAGTGGCTTAGAACTCACGCTGGGCGCGTGTGCGTGCGTGCCCAAGATCCCGAGAGGAGAATGGAGGAGAAGGGATTGCGGCGTGGCCATCCTCCCTGGGGGGTGATTTCTCGCTTTCTATCTCTCTGTCTCTCTCTGTCTGTTTGGCGAGCGCATGCGCCCTATAGTGAAACCTCTCCAAAAAAAAAAAAAAAAAAAAGAAAAGAAAGGGGAGCTTGGAGGGGGGAATGGTTTTCTCAGGAATGGGCAGTTGTGCAGGGACCAATCTGGGAAGAAAACCCAGGTTCATGCATTCACTTAATAATAAATATCCATTTAGGCCCTACTACACGTTAGGATCCTGAGTTACCCTGGTGAATGAAGACAGCTCTTACCCACCTCTACAAGTTACAGCCTTATTAGAGAGCAGCAGATCAGTGTAAGAACAAATGTGAGATTCAGTGACAGATGTTATAAAGGAGAAGTGTTGGGTGGTGAAGGATATAAGCTGGGAGAGTTGACCTGGATGGATGGGGGGTGTTGATGAATGCTTTTTTGAGGGAGAGATGCTAGAGCTAAGAACTGGAGAATGACTGAGACATGACTGAGAGAAGGAGCGAAGGGTATGGAAGGCAGAAGGGTAAAGTGCTGTGTGAGATGGGGTTAGAAATGGAGGGAGAGGCTAGAACCTGCAGTACCCCACAGGCCTTGGTAAAAAAAACTTTTTTTTAAGGCTTTTGCCACAGGGCACTTGGGCTCACCAGAGAGAGACACAGAGAGACAGAGAGAGAGACACACACAGAGAGGGTAAGTGAGAAATCACTCCCCAGGGTTTGTGGCCATGCCACAACCTCTTCTCTTCCATTCATCCTTTGGGATTTTGGTCATGTGTGCACACATGCCTGGCGGGAGTTTTCAAACTGCCGGGTCCAGGACTCAAACCATGGTTAGCCGTGAGGGGATCTAGTACCTTAACTAGCACGCTGCATGCTGGCCCCAAGAAAATTTATCTTTTTAAGACATGCTGTTGGTTTATCTGATCCCTGTTCCCATTCCTTCTCTTCAATCACACAAAGAATATTAAGAACAAGTGATAGAGAAGGCAGATTCAACTTCTATGAGATATTTAGAGGGGAGAAAACAATTGAAAAAATTCCTTTGGTCTGTTGACACATCGTATTTTTCTGGCAACCTGGGCAGTCCAATGCCTTGTTTCCAAAGCCTGACTTGTGTATGCACATGTGTGTACTTCATCTTAGCAAACAATGTCTTGACGTTCCTGATACAGGAATAACAGAGCTTATTCTGATTAATCTCATTTAGTTCCAATTAGTTCATCCACTTGGGGTCATTTGATCTGCAATTACTTGCTGTCAAGATGCTGAAAAAAATGCCTGTCCTGACGTCACCAGACCATAATAATTCAATTGAGAAGTCTCTCCTGATGTTATGAAGTTCTACTCCCTGGTTACAGAACCTAAGACCCAGAAGTGCCATCATTAGCTGCTTTATAAGGGTTGCAGTGCAGCCTGTTTGCCTCTTTGAACATTGCTCTTGTGCATTGACCATGTGTTTCTGAGGATTTCAGAACTGGGGCCTTGCTGACCCTGAGGAGATAGCCCCCCTCTTAGGGCTAGCCAGTTTGCCTTCCATAGGCAAATCAACCAGTCCAAAGCTCTTCCTCTCCCCCTTTATCAAGCAGCTACACTTTGGGCTACTCTCCCCCTTGCTCTAATCATATCCAGCGTTAGATACCAGACTAGAGATTGCTCTTTTACCCAAGAGCCCCTGAAATGATCAAACCAGTCAATCCTACACCACTGTACTCCACCTGTCTGCTTCTTAGAGAATCCACAAAACAAGGCTCTTGCCCACATGTTTACCCTCCTGTCCCTCTGCCCCCTGACCCACTCCAGAGTTCTATATGGTTGATACACCTTCTTCTCTTGGGAAATGTGAGCAACAAATGCTTTTTTTCAATGGCAGTCATCTTATCTATTGGCTTTACCAATACCAAAACAGAATAGTAAAACCTACATTTTAAAACATTTTGTTTAGAATGTCTTCTTTTATTATTATTTTCTCCTGAGAAATCCCACTTGAAATTCCTCTGGTCTATCTAGCATGTGTTAGTGGACTTTGGAGCCTGGCTGGGCTGAGCTAATGGCCCTGCTGTATCCCTTCCATCTGCAAAACTGTGTGCCTTTTACTCCCCCTTCCTGACCCTCACTCACCCATCTATAGACACAGGATCACAGCATCTAACTCATAGGGTTGGTTGAGGATTAAATGAGATGATGCAGGGCATACAACTGGCATAAGACCTGGTACATGGGGGCTGCTTTAACACATGTTCACGCCTTCCTCCCTCCACTAAACCAAACACCTCTTTTGCAGTCTACTTCTGCCTGCCAGTTTTATTGTTCAGTCATCCAGGAATTTCTAAGAAAATCCGTAGATGATTTATTGTAAGCTTTTCAACCTTTGCTTCCTTTGTTTGTTAACCTCCAGCCAACCAAAGCCTTTTATTTTCCCCTTCATAAGTCCTTTGCAGACTCTGACAGCTTCTGAATGTGCACTTTTGATGAACTGCTTGGGCCCAGCACTCTCTGGAGCTGCTCTCTCGCCGATGGCACATCAGCGTGCTCCAAAGAGCACAGAAGATGGAATCAGGCCCGAGTGCAAGCTCTGGCTCAGCCCTTTCCACATGACCTAGAGCGTAGTGGCTAACCGCACTAAGCTTTAACTTCTCGTCATGGCAAAACTGTGCACAGGGTCTGTATCTTAGGCTGTTTGTGAAGCAGGCAGGATGATGTATATAAAGGGGTAAAGTGAGGACAAAATTCTGACTATTTTCCCATTCTAAGATGCTTTCTAAGAGGTCTGGGGTAGTCACATCTACAAACATTAATCTTGCTATAGCTGGCCACTGTGGCCCAGTGATTGAGGAATGCCCCCTCCCTCCTGTCCCTGGCATAGCATTTTTAGGATACTCAGTAAAGTCTTCCTATCCTTAAGCAAAATACAGGCATTCCTTTGCTGCTTCTAAATGTTTTAGTAACAAAGACTTGTGTCTTTAACCAATTTCTAACCTTTGACTTACTAATCCTACCTGTAACCTATAAGCCACCACTTCCAGATAGTCTGCTGTTTGGGCCAGGCCAGTGCAAGGACTCCTTGTACTGATTTGCAACTTCATCTATGTCTCTTGCTCTCAAAACTAAATTTAAAAACCCATAGCATCTGAAACACACTTCTGTGTTTTCCTGGGTCTCAATACTGAATTTAATGTTTAGAAAAAACAGTTTTTATTCTTTTCTACAAAGCTTTGGTTATTTCCATAGACAAAGGTGTAAAGGGATATACCAGAGGGGATTATAATTAAAAACACGGGAGGCGGTTGGGGTCGCCCATGTCTTTCCTCTTCTGTTTATCACGACCTTCCTTTTCTCCCTCTTGATATCCCTAAGTCCTGGCCCTCTACCATCTCAGGCCACAATCCTTTCCTCTTTCCCCTTTCTCCCCATAGAGTGGCTCTAAGAGGCCAACCTTACAGACCCTCCTTTCTCCTGTTAAAAGGAGTCATAGACAAAACATTTATAAAGAGGTCAGAAAAAAAAATAAGGAAGATTAAAGGAAAAAAGAATCAACTTTGCATGGATATGTATAAACATTTCCATTTACATAATCTCATATAAACCTCTTAGCTTGGGGAGGTTAGGATTATTGGTATTGTCTCCTTAGGAATGAGGAAATAAAGGACGAAAGGTGTGACAACTAGCTAGGAAATGGCCCATCGTGGTTTCGAAATGAGGACTTTTTTCAGCCTAAGTTCTAAATTGCGAAAATATCTTGTTCTCTAGGCAGTGAATATTTATTGTGCATCTATTATATGCTGTACACAATATGAGGTGCCAGGAATATATTTCATTCCTTCTAAAGGAAACAACTTTCAAAGGGCCACCCTTAGACTACATTAAAAAAAGGACCCCACTGAGGGCCAGATGGTGGTGCAGCAGTTAACACAATGCTCTGGGAAACTGACCCACATGGTGAGGTTCAGGGTTCATGTCTGTGAACCTCCCTGAACACTTGCGTGTTCATGAGCTGGGGCTGGCTGAGGCTGGGATGGATCCGTGAATCAAACTGTTTGGGGTGCCTGTCTGTCCCTATGGTAGAAATAAATTTTCAAAAGGAGAAAGATTTTATTTAGCCAATCAGATAAACAACTGTTTTAGAGTCAGTCCTGTTTCTGGTACTCATTTCTGTGCTCATATGAATTAGGACAGTTTCTCTGTGTTCATCTTCAGCACTAAAGTGTGAGTTTCTGTGTCCTCTTTCAATATCTATGGGGTCAAAGGCAGTCCACATAAGAGATTCTCATTGGACATTTGTTGCATTTAATAAAAGAAAAAGGAACCACTCTAGGAACAGAATAAACACAATGAGAAAAAGGAAGGTAAAAGAATAGTTGGGAGTAGGAGCCAACACCTGGCATAGTGGCTGAGGCACTGGACTCCCCTGTGCTAGACGGGGAGTTGGGTAGCGTCCCGGGCCCAGTGGCTTGAAACTCATGCCAGGCACGTGTGAGTGCATGCCCGAAGTTCCGAGAGGAGAATGAAGGAGAAGAGATTGTGGCATGGCCAGTCCCCCCAGGGTCGGGGGGTGGGGGGCTGATTTCTAACTTTGTCTTTCTGGTGAGCACATTTGCTCTATAGCAAAAATCTTAAAAAAAAAAAAAAAAAAAAAAAAAAAAAAAAGAGAGAGAGAGAGAGAAGAGCTGAGAGTAAAGATGTCTGAGATAGAATGGATTTTTTTTTAAAATCAGAAATGTCAATGTGTGGCATGTTGCTACCATACCTGGTAACTGAGTTGATAAAACTCTCAAGCTCAGCATTGACTTCTGTTTAGAATAAGATGCACTAGATTACAGAACACATACTTACTTATGTAGGCATTCTCAAGATGTGGGAATCTGAGAGTGACTAGCTTATTATTTTTTTTTAAAGAGGATTTTGCCTTAGGGCACGTGCACTCATTGGAGAAAGAAAGAGACAGAGACAATGACAGGTAAAGTGAGAAATCATCTCTCACACCACCCCCACCCTCCCCGGGGAGATGACTATGCCACAATCCCTTCTCTTCCATTTTCCTCCAGGGATCTTGGCATGCATGCACACACGCCCAGCATAATTTTCAAGCCACCGGGTCTGGGACTTCAACAGCGGTTGGCCATGTGGGAGTCCAGTGACATAATTTCTATGGCATCTGCTGCCTCCTTATAAAGGTTTTAATATTTAATGTTGATCTTAATATTTGTGGGGAAAGAAATCAAATCACTTAGTTCTACCTAAGTGCTAATCTTTGAGGAGGGTGGAGATTCAAAGCTGAAATATTAAGGAACCATTGGGTTGTCAGAAAAGTCATGATGCATTTTTGCATAGAAAGACAGGAAAATACATCATGACTTTTCTGACAGCCCAATAGTACACACAGGCCCATGTATATGGAAGTTAAGAATTTTTACACTGCTGTTTTATCAGTTTTTTCCTTGTAAATCTGATAGACTAAAAAAAACTATAAAGGTTTACATTTATATCCATATATAATAAACCTCCATCCTAACACACAAAGCATGTCAGTTAAGGAATATATCTTAAAAGTTGCTATGAAATTTTTTTTTGTAAAGAATTATTTAACTTTATCTTAATTTGACCAGAGAGGGACAGAGCGAGATAGCGCACGAGAGAGAGGGAAAGTGAAAATGCAAGCCGCCAGGTCCAGGACTTGAACCATGGTCGGCCATGTGGGAGTCCAGCACCCTTAACCACTACACCACCTGCAGGCCCTGCTATAAAACTTTTAAGCAGTTAGAAAATGATCACTTTCATTGTCTGGTGATAAGACAACTGAGTTAGTGTATGTCATGTAAGCATTGTCTATGGGTCCCATCTCTTGGACTTCTCATTAGTGCATATACACGATGGTGAACCTTCTCAATCTGACTTCTTTAACACCTTCTACTGTAAAGTTCTGTCACATAATATGCTATATAATATTAATGAATTTTAGAAGTTGCATATACATACCTATTTTATGCATTGCCCTGTAAATGTATGTTTCTCATTCAAAAGAACAAACTAATAAAACAAGTTGTCTGTACCCTTCAAAAATATCATCCTAAGACACAAAGGACCAGAGAATTAATTACTCCTGATTAAAGACTAGAAAGAACTAAACACAATATATGATCCTGGATTGGATCCTGGCATCAGAGTAGAGTGGGCTAATTTGGGTTTGGGTGTTTTTGCTATAATGACATTATTAGGACACCTGGCAAAACTTGAATGTAGACTGTATTAGATGATAGTATTGTAACAATGCTAAAGCTCCTGAATTTGATCCTTGTGTTGTAGTTACACAAGAGAATGCCATGATTTTAAGGAAATACATGCCAATGTATTTTTATTTAAAAGGGGATAGCGTGTACAATTTACTCTCCCAAATTTTAGAAAAAATAATGTAGAGCTATGAAGCATACTGGTAAAATGTTAAGTTGGTCAATCTAAATGAAAGGTATCCAAAAGTTCTTTGTATTATCTTTGTAATTCTTCTGTATGTTTGAGAACTTATGGAAGAGTTGCAGGAATAAATAAAATCTAACTAAACTAAACATGTTTCCATGAATACAATACAATGAAACCTGCCTTAGCATTATTTGCTTACTTTTCTGCTGGCTAGTTAATTGTATATTATGAAAAAGGAGATGGTATCTGTTGTGTTCATAGTGCCCATAAAAGAGTAGATGCTCAATAAATTATGGGATGCAGAAAGAAATGATAAAGAGTGCAGTAAAATGATTGATGTCACTACATCTCTTATTCTGCCTTTTGGCAATGTTGCAAGAATTCATCAAAAAGTTCGGCTCTGACAGAGCCCTGTCAATCACTTCATGGCACTGTCTCAGCCTCATTAACCAGATGGCCATGGTACCACACCTTAGGAAAAATCTTCCCAGTACTGACTAGCAGTTTCATCCCAGAAAACAGTCTCTAAAGAATACATGAATGTGTTGGGGGAGAGGGGAGATCAAATCCATAAAATTGTCAGTCAGAAAGTCTACAGTTTTGTGGTGTTCCCACTACCATTACCTCCCTTCAGATATCACCTCTCATTCTTTGAAATGAAGGGAAATGTACTAAGAATATTTTTGATAAGTGAACAAAGACTATGGTGCCCCTAACATCAGATTTTATGGGTGTCTGAAACCTTTTAGAATGTATAAGATAGATAAATGACAGTCTATAAGCTTTAATGGCATTGAACTAGTAAATGAACCCTTAGGATATTTTTTTAAGTTAAGAAAATAAAGCATATCACCATGAACAACATGAAGATCTGATTACATATGCCCAAGGCAAGCTGATTTTAGTGTCACATGAGAAGGCAGTAGCATATATTAGTGGTAAGACAGGGGATCTGCAGCCAGTCAGAATTTGATTCAAATTCTAGCACCTTCATTAACAACCTGTGTAGTCTTGGGCAAGTCACATGATATCTTAGAGCTAGTTCTATTAGCTACATCATAGGGATAATAATACATTCCTTTTATAATAATGTGACTGTGAGGATCCATCAGTGTCAACTACTGTAGAAGTCTTGGATTAATAAATTTATTAATGGTCACTTTTTGTTCGTTTCTTGTTTGCTATAGGGTGCGTGTGCTC
Source organism: Tupaia tana (assembly GCA_026018925.1). NCBI lineage: Eukaryota > Metazoa > Chordata > Mammalia > Scandentia > Tupaiidae > Tupaia > Tupaia tana. The sequence continues at coordinate 212,511,705 of JAKSZU010000006.1, forward strand.
AACAGAGAGAGATGGAGAGAAAGGGAAAGTGAGAAATCACTCTCCAGGGGGGATTCTCCTTCTTTGAATCTCTGATCCTTCATTCTCCTCTCAGGATTTTGGGCATGCACATGCACACGCACAGAGTGATTTTCTACCTTCCAAGTCCAGGACTCAACCTACACATGCACAGTCAGCCTAGTGCCTTCTCCTCCACGCCACCTGGTGGCCCCCAATAGATGGTAGCTCTTACTATCTTCACCAAGAGTGTGCAGTAACTGTGTTTGAGAGGGGATTTTAGTCACATTTCATCCACTCACAAAGAGCTCCCAAAGGCCTGGTGACCACAAATGAAGCCTTAACTCGGATAGTAGAGTCTTTGAAAGGAACAGAATTAAAGTATGATCTGTCTTTCCATGATGGGATCCAAAGCTATTAGTCAACCTAGAACACATGTGCTCTGTAAATCAGCTCCATATATTCAGAGATCACTTTGAAGCAGCATGCTAAGTTGGGGGAGGAGGGCTTAAAACTTAGTGATTCTTGGGGCTAGCAGATGACATAGCATTTATGTTAGTGGACTCCCACATGGCTGACCATGATTTAAATTCCAGACCTGGTGACTTGAAATTCACGCTGAACGCAAGGGCATGTGTGCCTAAGATCTGGAAGAAGAAAGGAGAGGGATTGCAGTGTGGCTTTCCCCCGCCCCCCCGGGGGGGGGGATTTCTCTTTCACTGTCTCTGGAGACTGAATAGGCCCTACGGCAAAACCTCTACCAAAAGCAAAACAAAACAAAACCCTTAGTGACTCTACCTGTGCCAGGTAATCTATGAAACAACTCTGAAGAAGCAGAAAACCAGTGACCACCGCTGAGTTGGACCCAGATGTCTAAATATGACGATGAGATTGCTCAGGTCTATTTCAAATGAATTTTCAGAAAGTACATGAGCATATCAAGATTTGGAGTGCCTAGGAGAGATTACTCTTTGGACCATGTATGTTATTGGGTGAATGTTCAAAGGAGGACTAGAATCCAATAATCTTCCTCTCTAGTTGTAAATCCTCTTGTCTGCCAATGTTGAGTATCAGATTCCTTCTTACTGGGGAAAGGAATAGCCTTGCAGGTTATGTAGCATTGGATTCAAACACAAAACGTAGGGCTGGGTTTAAATTCCTGATCTGTCATACATGGACTTTGTGAATTTGGGGAAGTTATTAGTTTCACAGAACTCACTCCGTTTCCTCATCTACTTTGCTTCAAAGGTTCAATGAGCTAATGTCTATGAAAAGACTTTTGTTCATAGTGGTTACTCAATAGATCCTTGTTCCCCTGGACACTGAGCATTCTAAGGACTAAATGAGAGAACGCTGCCCTTCCCCTCAACTGAAGGCTAAGATGATATTGGCTTATTGAAGCATGAAAACATCAGTGTGACCCATTTAAAAGCTTGTTTTACCCCAGGGAACTGATATCGAGGAATCAACATCCTTTGCAATTACCTCTGCCCAAATAGCTCCCCACATGTGGGCTGGGGCCTGTGCTGAGCTGCAGCTCCCTGTGAGCTCTGGGATTCATGCTGTCGGCTCTGAAGACCGCAGTCACTACTGTGCTGGCAGCCTCTGTGTTGAACTTGGGCAGCAGCCAACGTCTGAGCGCTAGCCTTAAGTGAGATCGGCTTAGAGTGTCAGGAACCTGTCTTTGGGGAAACAGGATTTTCTCCTGTTGGTGTGAAGTGTCGGTTTTTGGCTTTAATAAATGCAGGGTACATGAAGCTACATCCTCTTCCAGTCTGTACCTATTGTCTCAAAGTAATTAGCACTTTCTTTCATTCGCATTAGTGACCCAGTTTGGATGACAAATTATATGGTCACTAACTAAGCCCATAAAAACCCAAGTGACAGCAAGGTGGCTGGGTGTGATTCAGGTGCCAAGAAAAATTCAAAAAAGAAACAAGGCTTCTGGGAATTAAAAACTGATTTTAACATTGAGAAGTCTGAGCTACCAGTGGATTTGTCATGTGGCTCAAGTAGCTGGTAGTGATTAATTCAAAATGGTACTCATAGATCTACTAACAGTGGTCCTTTCTAGGGAAGGGAGAGAAATTTCGTGTGTGTGTGCATGCATGCACAAAGAGGGAGAGAAAAAGGCCGTGGTGTACTCCTGGCAAATATTGAGTGATATAGTTTTTTAAAGGGAGGGGGATAGGAGAATCACTGAATATAAGAACTGAGCAAAAATCCACACAGCTAGTTCCTGTGAGCCTGCAGGAGTTGGCTCCAGCACACTCTGAAGAACCTGGACTTCCATACATAAAGTTTTTGTAATGTTCCACTTTTCAGAGTATCCATATATTACTTTTGTAATAATAAATGCTGTAAACAGAGGACTTCAAGGTCATAGAAAAAATGGAATTCAAGTTCAAGTTTACTTTGGTGCAGAAATTTTTTTGGAATCCATGAAAAAATTTTTTTCATACTGTGTATTTCCTCTGAACTGTCTTAAAAAAACAAAAAACAAAAAACATTTTGCCAGAGAGCACAAATGTCCTCCATAGAAAGACAGAGAGATAGAGAGAGAGAAAACATCCCCTAATAGGGCATGATAATCCCACAATTCCTTCTCTTTCACTTCTCCAAGCTTTTGGGACTCTGGACACATAGGTATGTGCCCAGCATGGTTTTCAAGCTTCTGGGCAAGGATCAGAACCATACAGTTGGCCATGTGGGATCTGGCTCCCTTAACTACCAGGCATGGGGCTGGTCCTCCCATGAACTTTTTACAGCTCCCACATATTTGCTGTATCTTCTATGCGCATATGTATGTATATGCGGAAATACATATATATGGATACCTACATACAAACGTAAACATCTCTATCTGTGGGAAGATTCATCCTAATTGTGGTTTTTCTAATTTTTGTATGAGTCTCAGTGAAACACTGACTTGAACACATGACATATTGAGCCGTCTCACAGATCAGACTGACAAGGGGCTCTGTATACCACCAGGCCAAAAGGGTGAGATGTTCTGTACAACTGGCCACAGTTTACCTAGCTAGTCCACAGATGGTATAAAAACACATCTGGCATCATTGTCGAGAAAGAGGCGAAATGGAAAATTTGAAAATAGTTTGAGGGTTAGAGGATGAAGTGAGATATAACCTTGGGCAAGGAAGAATAAAAGCTTAAGGTTCAAACAGTGAGAAAAATAAAATGAGCGAACAGAAGGTGGGAAGTGACTGTTCATCGATTTTGATTTTGCTCTCTAGGCTGAAGTGTGTCTCAGTGGTTTCTTACAAGAGCAGGAGGGAAATGGGGAAGAAACAGTCTGTACGTTCTTTTATTGAATGCAGCTTTCGCTGGTCACATTGCAACTCGATACAAACAGCCCAGCAGAGGGTAGGGCGTGAACCCTTGTTCTCATCAATGTAAACACAACATTAATATTGAAGATTAAAGAAAAGGGGTAAAAAGTCCAGTGTCTCCTCAATCTGTGTGATGGGGAAGGTGCTTGCCCACCCTTGGACAGGTCCCAAAGGAAGACTGAGGTTGTCATCTCTTCCCATCCACAGTGAAGCAGGCAGGAACACAGAGGAACCCAATCACGTCCTTCTTCTAGGTCTTCGGATTTGGGCTCGCATGAAGTACTAAGGTTCTTCTGAAGGCCTGAGAGGTTCGTACCTTTCGCGTCTACTGAAATAGTTCCTTCAAAGCCCTTTCCCCACAAATCGGTCACCACCAATAGAAAATGTGGCCGGTGTAAAATGGCCGGCCCTCCTATTTCCACAGTCCCCATCGTAGCTCCGGGTTCTGGACAGCAGGGAATTCAAAATCATGGGAGTTCCGACAACAATCCTGAAGGGAGCTGTCCCTGTGTACACCTTGGCTGGAAACTCTCGTTCCCCTTGCTGGGCCGCGGCTGATAGAGGGACGATGGTTGAGGCAGCTGAATTTTCTTTAGAGCCTTAAAGGGTCAGATTTACTATTTTGGATTCCAAGACCCCCGAACAAAATCCCCCAAACAAAAGCAAATAAAAACAAAAGGAGAGTAACTTGGAAGATAAAGAACCAATCAACCCCATCTCCAGGTCCCTCTAGATACCACGTCCCCACTGGGTTTTCCTAAAGGGTCAGTTTAGATCATTGGTTTGCCCTTCCCTTGGATACCTCGCTACACTGCGGGGCAAAAAAGAAAGTTTCCTCTGAATGAAGAGACAAGTTTGCTTGTATTTCCTGGGATGACGGATTCCCAACACCCTGACTTCACTTTCTCCCCAGCTATGATGGGAGGTCTAATTACTAAAAAGCAATGAGAACATCCTAAAGCCCTGACTTGGTTCCCTTCCACCTCTCGAGGTCCCATTCTTGAAGAGACTGTGTAGGCAGGTTATTTTTCCACATTCCTGGAATGCTGGAGATGGGACAGAGAAGGGTTGGCTGGATCTTCATCCAAGATCTCTGTAGTTGAGGGCAGCTTTGTTGGGCCAAAGATCCAAATAAAAAACAAACCAAAAAAAGCATTGCTTGATTCTGAATTTGAAGGCTGGGCCCCAAACAGTGAGTGGTTCTTCCCCTGCAGCACGTCTCTCCCTAGTGCGGGCTTCTTGGTGCTAGCTGTTGTTCTCGGCCGTGAGATATTTCAGGGCAGCAAAGCCATAGCGGCGGGACATGTCCTGCTGAAACTCTTCCTTCAGAGTTTTGAGACAGATGCGGTATTGCTTGTTGGAACGGAACTTAGTAATGTCGAAGCTGGGGGCGTGAGGCATGTGGATCATGTAGGCATTGGGCAGCACAGTGAATTCATACTCCTGGAAGAAGACAAGAGCAATGTGAGAACCTGTGAGAGTTGTCAGTAATGGGTGGTGGGCGCCAAGTGAATGACCCAGTGACTGAGCGATGAATGACCTGGACAGTGCCAGCAACAGGCAGAGCAGTGCACAGACAACAGGACGGCTGTGCTGTGGAGAGTCCGCCGCCATGGACTAAACACTTGGCTTCTCTGGGCCTCAGTTTTCTCATCTATAAGGTCAAAGTGCTAACATGTGCCTTGAAGGTTGACCATGAGGCTAGATCCAATAGTGTATGGACAGTGCAGAGTAGAGCTCACAGCCCATGAAAAAGGCTCCTGATAAACGTGAGCTTACGACCTTGTGGTTACTCTACCACGACTCAAACCATGGACAGTCTCTGGCTCAACTAACTGACATCCGTATATGTGATTCCTCCCAGGGCCTGATGAGATTTGACAACCTTGATAGATCGGTATAAAAGAGGGACCCAAAAAAAAAAGAATAGACAAAATCAAAATAAAAACAAATGCTCCACTGGACTGGACTGAGGCTCATCAAGAACAAATTTTTTCCCAACATCATGTCTTTGTTACAAGTCCTGTATCATATTGTACAAATGTAGCTAAATACTAAGAATAAAAATTAAAGGACTTGAGCTGACCCCATAGCCTGATGGTTAAGGTGAGCCAGATCCCACATGGCTGACCACAGTTCAAATCCTGGTCCCTGTGGCTTGGAAAACACACTGAATGCATGTGTGTGTGAGCCCCGAATCCCAACAGATTTGGGAAATGAAGGAAAAGGGACTGGAATGTGAACATGCCCTACTGGGGAGAGCTTTCTCCCTCTTCCCACAATCTCTTTGTCTCTTTCTGGCCAGTGCATGTGCCCTCTTGGCAATTAAAAAAAAAATTAAAGGCCTCTCAACAGTCAAAATAGGTGACACAAGCTTAGGACATGTAAGTCAGAAGAGCACCCTGCACATTTACATTCAGATCTATGGACTCTGATTTTGGACATAATATCCGATAAATTCTGATTGGTTCTCCAGCCCAGAGCAGATGGAAATAAATTCAGAAAGGGACAGTCAGGTATGGAAAGGCAGCTGACTCGGGTGGAATACTGACAACAAGAAATGAGAGCTGATGTAAATTTAGGAATGAGTGAGACACTCATAAAAAGGAAATGGAAGAATCCTCAGGGTGCGGTTATCTGGTATATTTCAAGGAAGGTCAGAGAGCCATCCAAGTCTGTTGGTCTCTATGGGCATGGCTGTGTTACCTGCCAGGTATGCACTTAATATCTCCTTAAGTCACTGGAAAGGGTACATTATGCTTGACATATGGTTTTGGCAAAGAACGGAAAATACGCCACCCCTTTTCAAGGGTTCTGTTAAAACTGTATGAAACAAACAAAGCCAGGTCTCAGTGCTGGAAAAATTGACCTTTCCTGAACCAGTTCAGCACCGGCATCTCTGGATTTGGGGTGCTCATGATGAGAAATACTTATGCTGTGTTCCAGGAGAAGGTTTCTTAGAGAGCAGAGACAAAGGGGCAGAGCCCAGTGTTCTACTAACTTAACCAGAGCAGCTTTGCTTTTGCTTTTGTCATGTAAGGGTTGACCAACTAGGCGTGTCTGGCCTGCCATGTGTTTTGTGAATAAAGTTTTACTTTAATACAGCCATGCCCCTTCATTCTGATTACCGACAATGAACTACAACGCAGAGCAGAATAATTAAAGACCTGCAGGCCCTTCAGAGCTCAAAGCACTTACATCTGGTCCTTCAGAGCGCAAGTGTGCTGACCTTTGGTTTCACCTGTTAGAATTCTGCAGCTCTCTTTTGAAGTAGGTGCCCGATGAGTATCAGGTAAACAAACAACACATTCCATGGGGACCAGCAGTTAGCATAATGGCTATGTCGCTGGACTCCCACGTAGTTGATCGAGGTTCAAGTCCCAGACCCGGTGGCTTAAACTCACGCTGGGCATGTGCGCGTGCGTGCCCAAGATCCCGACAGGAGAATGGAGGAGAAGGGATTGCGGCGTGGTCATCCTCTCTGGGGGGTGATTTCTCACTTTCTATCTCTCTGTCTCTGTCTTTCTGGCGAGCACACGCACCCAATAAGAAAAAAACCTCTCCAAAAAAAGAAAAAAAAATGACACATTCCTGGCTAAACCCGACCTAAAAGTCCTAATTCTTAGTTATAAGTGGAATAATCAGCTGCTAGGTGTTAGCGGCAAGCTTTGGGTCACTCATATAGAACTTTAGAATCTTCTGTGTCAATTACAAGTCTCAAATGCTGAGAGATGAATGGTCATTTGCTAGTCCCATCACTGAGCTGGGTGACGATGAGGCATGGGGAACATGGATAGCCACAGGGGCTCACACCAGCACGGGTCCTGGTCAGGAGCCCACCTCTCACTCAAGGGTAGAGGAAACATCAATGGGATCCACAGCCTGAGGACCAGCCCTGCCACGGAGCACTCTAGGTCTGAGCACCTCTTGTTCCACTCAGGCCTCTGCTCTCCTATCTCCAAGGTCACTTTCGGCTCTAAGTCTAGGCCTCTCCTGCCATGGCACCAGGTGGCAGTTCTGTTCTCACCTGCACATCCAGTTCCATGATGTGAGCCACCTTGTTCCAGCCAAAGCCCACGAACCTCCGATCATACTCAGGGCAATCACGTCTCACGACCACATACGGCTCGAAATCGGCCTCCCACTCGACCCGGTAAGGCGTGGTGGCAGTCCGCCACTTGGCAAAGTTGGTGGGTGCATGGCCTTTCGTCCAGACGTGGTACCTAAGACACACGGAGGAAAGCAAATGGGTCAAGGAAAGGCAGCTGAGCTTTTCAAACACTGCTTCTCTAGAGAAAGGGCAGGCAGGCGCCAATACAGTCCTCCTTGTGGGTTGAACTGTGTCCCCCAAAAGCTGTGTTCAAGCCCTAACCCCATATCTCTTAACCTGACCTACTGGAAAACAGGGTCTTTGCAAATGTATCAAGTTAAAATAAGGTCATAGTGGATTAGGATGGATGCTTATCCAATGACTGGTGTCTTTATAGGGAGAACTTTTCATGTGTAAAGATACAAGCAGAGATCGGAATGATGCATGAATCCATAGGTCAAGAAATACCAAAGACTGCTGGCAACCACCAGAAAGAAGAAACAGTGGATTGTTCCTGAAAGCCTTCAGAGGAAGCATGGACCTGCTGGTGTCTTGATTTTAGATTTTGGCCTTCAGAACTGTAAGAGAGTAAATTTCTGTTGCATTAAGCCATTTAAGTTTGTTGTAATTTGTTACAGAAGCTCTTGGGAAGCTAATCCAGTTGATTTTTTAGGCCTTCACTAATGAGAGATTCTACGGAGAGGAGCAAGACAGAAAGGGCAAGACCCCTCAGCTAAGCAGCAGGAACTCAAGGTCCTGGGTCCCCTGTCATCCTTAGGAAAGACTCTCTGAAGCAGATGAGTCTTTAGTGACAAAGAGTGTCCCATGTGGCTGGTGGAGTTCTTTTGGACAGAATGTGGCTGTGTCCTTATTTGGCTCTTTTGCCACTGAGGTGAGACTGCTCCCAGACCTCAGGGAACTGTCCAGTGTGGTAAACAGTACTGGGCAGTAGGTGGACATTCACCAGGTGGTGGTGTTGGGAGAGACGGCCAGGCTAGAGGCAGGCAGAGACTTGACCTTTAGCTCCATCAATTCAGCCTCATCCACCAGAACCAAGGTCACTTAAATGGAAGAAAAATGAAAGCTCGAGTAATGCCACTCAAGTGGAGTGTGAAAAAGGAGAACACTATAGAGATGTCAATCTCTGGTCTATTCTAAAAATTAGGCCAAGAAGTAGTTGATTTTCCATTTTTGAACCTGTTGAACAGCTTCTTGACACCTGATGCTTTTGACAAAACTGGCATAGTACAACCAGCAGCTGTGACCCAGATTCAAAGCACAGCACAGTGGAACTACCGAGCCAAGGCTCAAATCCCACCTCTACCACTTCGGAGGCTGAGCACTTTTAATAGGCTTTAGATTTCTCTGTGACAACTGGGAAAAATAATAACTATCTTGTTGAATTGTCGAAGAGTTTAAATGAGAAAATGAAAAGTACTTGGCACAATACCATCGGCATGCAGAACGAATTCCATAAATGCTGGTTCCTCCATAGGTAGGTTAACAACGTGGTTAAAAACAATAGTTCTGAAAGCGGCCAGAAATCTGTCATTCAACAGTGAAGGCAAGTTAAGCACCCACACCTTTGCTTCTTTCTTGTAAAATGCAGATAACAAAACCTATTTCATGTATTTATAGTGTTGTAGCAACTAAGTGAATTGATTCACGTAAAACACTCAGAAAAATCTCTGATATATAGTATTTCCTCAAAAAGAAAAGGAAAAAAAAGAAGATATTCTCCTTATATGTTTCTGTATTTGCCTCTTAGATATGTCAGTTCACAGAGGTCTTGTTCTCGGCAATATCAACACAGTGATAGCTATTTTATTTGTCCTCCATCTTTATAATCTAAATTCTTGGTCTATTATAATATGAAAAAGAAGAAAAAAAGCCAGCAGGGAAGGGCAGAGTCAGCTGGATTGACCCTGTTCACCTGGCTTGAGGGACAGCTTCCATCAGCTTGTCTAGAATGCTGATGGCGTGCTGAATAACTGGCAGCACGGGGTGCAGTGAAGTTACAATCAACTTGTCATTACAACAGGCCATGGGCCAGCAGGTTATGTGGAAGTTAAGGCTGCTGGACTTCACATGGTTGACTCTATGGTTTGAATCCCAGACTCAGTGGCTTAAAAATTCATGCCAGGCATGTGTGCATGTGTTCCCAAAATCCTGAAAGGAGAATGGAGAAGGGATTGTGGCATGGCCACTCCCCCTGGGGGGATAATTTCTCTTTCTCTGTCTCTCCCATTCTCCATATTCTACATGCACATGCACACACACACACACAGAGAGAGAAAGAGAGAGAGAAAGAGAAAGAGAGAGAGAGAAAGAAAGGAAGAAAGAAAGGAAGGAAGGAAGGAAGGAAGAAAGAAAGAAAGAAAAAAGGAAAGGAAAGGAAAAGAAGGAAAGGAAGGAAAGGAAGGAAGGAAGAAAGAAAGAAAGAAGGAAAGAAGGAAAGAAGGAAAGAAAAGAAAGGAATTGAAAACAAAACAAAACAAAACAAAACAGGCCACAGCCCTGAATCCAACTCAGGGACCTACTGTCAATCCACAAGGCACTGGACTTCAGAGCTTGTTCTCTGAGACCAGCAATACCAGGAAGCCTCCAAAACAAAACAAAGAAAAATGAAGAAACAAAGAACAAAATGAATAAAGGAATGAGATGCTGAAAGCGGTTTCCTTGGTATGCCTTAAGAGACACATTGAGAAGAGATTTGGGACACACTGCTTTGAACAAAGCTAGTTCTCAAACTTGTGCCTCAGAATCCACTGGAGGCTTGGTGCCAGCCCCAGAGTTCTGATCTGGGAGGTCTGGAGACTGCATCTGTTACAAGTTCCCAGATGATGCTGATGCAGCTGGTCCTCGGACTGCACTCTGAGGACCACAGCCCCGGAGGACTGGTGGGAGTGCAGAGGCTTTCTTATTCCAGATGTGGTATGGAGTGGGCTTCAGCTGCTCAGAGGCTTAATAGAGTGTTATTTGGAGAGCAGGTAACAGAAGCAATTTCTTAGAAGGAAGGTGTCATTTAGCACCTGGCATGGTGGCTTGCAGGCTCGTGGTCAGAGCAGCAACCACGTACAGAGCAGGTCAAGCCCTAGCTTTCGTGCCCATGGACATGGCTCTTGAAATGAATTCTCAGATCACCTGGAGATGGAGATGGAAGGAAGGACATACTGGAAATTTGCCAGGTGTTCAGCTGTCAGGCTACTGTCTATTGGAGACTCAGAGTAAGGTTTGGCCTCTAAGGTCTCAATTTCCAGGAGTAAGTTTTTCCCATGTACTTTTTTTTTTTGGAGAGGTTTTCGCTATAGGGCGCGTGCGCTCACCAGACAGACAGAGAGAGACATAGAGACAGAAAGCGAGAAATCACCCCCCCGGGGGGGGGATGGTCACACCGCAATCCCTTCTCCTCCATTCTCCTCTTGGGATCTTGGGCACGCACGCACACGCGCCCGGCATGAGGTTTAAGCCACCGGGTCCGGGACACGATCCGCGGTCGACTACGTGGGAGTCCAGCGACATAGCCATTACGCTAACTGCTGGTTCCCTTTCCCATGTACTTTGAAGTGCTGATAAGACCTTGATAATACTTCGCCTGATGGTATTTCAATTAAGAATAAGGCCTATGTGCTTCCTTAGACCGGAGCTATATGCAACTCTGCCATTTGCTATGTGCAATGGACTAGTTATTTAACCTCTTTAGAGCCTCAGTTTCTTTATTTGTAAAGTAGGGATATGAGTACCTGCCTCACAGATTTATTGTGGGGATAAATATGTGATTACAGTGCCTGGAACATGTTAGGGCACTTAATAAATGACAGTTATTACTTCTTTCTGAAAAGAAAGAAGGCTTGGTTTGTGGGAGTATTAACTCTAGGTCACTTTCCAGAACTCTGCATAGAGGAAGAAAGCTGTGGTTGGAGTCCTGCGTGCACCAGGAGGTCTCCACTCCTCAGTTTCTTCATCTGTATAAAATGTGGAAAGTGATAACCTCTGACTGGTGGAATGAATTACCTACCTCTCAGAGTTATTCTCACAAGATAAAGTTTGTTTGAGAAAACCTTCTAAATAGCTCCGAAATTTTAATAGGCACACAAAAATCTACGTAATTGTGACTACAATCTCTGCAACACAGTTCAGTAGTTTGGGACCCAGTGGTGGTGACACAGAGGTAGTGCAACACTGCAATGCTGGAGCCATACTGAAGGCTGGGGTTTGGTTCCCGGGTTGGGCTGTACATGGGAGCATGTATGTACATCCCTGTGATCCTAGCTAGCTAAGAGGGCTGTGGGGAAGATTATGGCATGAACCCTGTTGAGGGTGCTTGTCTTTCTCTCTGTCTCTCACATGAAAGAAAGAAACTTAAGGGGCCAGCAGGTGGTGTGGTGGCTGGGATGCTGTACTCCCACATAGCTGACCATGGTTCCAGTCCTGGACCTGGCAGCTTGCTTTGTCACTTTCCCTCTCTCTGATGACCTCACATGCCTTATAAAAAATGATTATTATTAACAGTAATACTACTACTAATAATAATACATGTTGGGTTGTTGAAAAAGTCACAATGCATTTGGATAGAAAAACAGAAAAATATACATCATGACTTTCACAACAACCCAATAAATAAAAATAAACAATTCTTAAAAAACAGAAATAAGGGACCAGCAGTTAGCGTAATGGATATGTCGCTAAACTCTCACGTAGTTGACCGTGTTTTGAGTCCTGGAACTGGTGGCTTAAACTCATCCCAGGTGCATGTGCGTGCGTGCCCAAAATCCCGAGAGGAGAATGGAGGAGAAGGGATTGCGGTGTGGCCATCCCCCCTGGGGGGTGATTTCTCATTTTCCATCTCTCTGTCTCTCTCTGTCTGTCTTTCTGGCAAGCGCAAGCGCCCTATAGCAAAAACCTCTCAAAAAAAAAAATACACAAACAAAACAAATTCGGATAGCCTCGACATGCAAGCTTTTTAGCTCAAAGCACCTGTTTGCCATTTCTTACGCTGTTCAAAACAGGCCTCACATTAAAACACGAGCAGGTGAAGTGACGGCTCTCTTCAAACTGCTCAACTGAAAGCCCAGCAGATTCTTACATTCCCTGGGTTCTGGCACTTAATGCTTCAGCTTGCTCTGGGGATGGATTCCACCCACACCCGTGCAGCTGTACAGTGTCCTGAGCACTCGAGACAGGTGACAGGTGACTTCTCTGCCATGTTGCTGCAGGACATGGGGGCCAGGAAAGCCTGGAAATGAGGGTTCTGTTTGCAACAGTCACTCGCAGCAGGAAAGTGGATTATCAACTCTGCTGTGGACAATCTGAACTTACTTCGATGGCTGAGTTGTTAAACCCACTGCTCTGCATCCCAGGCCTGAGGGGCTCTGAGGACAGACCACTCACACCAACACGAGAGTGAGAGAAACCGCCAGCGTGGTGCCATGAGGATGAAACCCACTTACCAAATGAATGAATGGGCAAGCACACACAGGAGAGAATTCAGTCAGGAGATGGGAGAGGAATCTAAACTGAGTTCAGAAACCAGCACAAAAAGAACGAAGCTTCCCTCTCTTACCCACACGCGCCTGTCCTTCCATCTGGACACACAGTATCTGTTATCTATGCATAAAAAAGTACATGGCATGGGGGAGGAGAGAGAAGATTCCAGGGACATTGTTTGGAACAAGTGGTGGTTTTTTTGGCCTTAAAATGGACTAGTGCTTCGAGGTGACAGGTCTGGGGACTGGTTTTCCAGGAGAGAAAAGGCCTTTGGGCATTGGCAGGGAACAGCAGCGAGTGTCACTCACCTGAATGTGAAGAGGGTTCCCATGTCCAGCATCGACAGCAATTCCGCTTTCGACTTGGGGAAGGAGAGGCGGTAGCGCAGTGTCTCGAAGGCAGGAACAATCATCGCTTTCTTGGTGTTGGCGAGGTCAAGCTGGACAACAGACTTCCTGAAAAGAGGGAGCAGGTGGAGGGACAGGGTCCTGGTGAGGCTGGGCCCAGGACTTTCTCCCAGAGGACAGCTGGGAGTTGGCCCAGGAGGTGTAGAAGAGAATAGTCCATCTCAGTTTAAGCCCAGGGTGCTGAAGCAGCTTGCCAATTACCACTTAGGAAGCCCAGAAAGGAACGGAGTCTGCTGTCTCTGAGCCAGCGAGCTGAGTCCTCCCGGAGTGTGAACAGACAGCAGGCCAGGCAGGGGGCTGGAGCAATCGCTCACACAGTTACAGGGTGTGTCCCCATCAGAAAAGTGCAGAAGGACGGTCTCAAAGAACTTGCAGGGACTGGAGCCTGGTCTACTGGGTTCCCTGGGCTGGTACCACTCCTATCGACCCTCTGGCCACACGAGACCAAGTGGACAGAATCACCCATCGGACAGTTCCAGGTGCTGTCTCTGGGACTCCTCAACCCTTCGAGTCCTCTGGACCCCGAGTCTTTGAAGTCGGCAGAGCTCCCCGATGCAGCCCACCTCAGATCGATGGAGCTCTGGCACCCACGCATTGATGGGATGCTCCCCACCCTCTCATGCACTCCCACCTGGTGCCTGATGTTCTGCTCTGCTTCTCAGACCTGGCTCCTGCCCTCTGGGCTTGCCTGCCATTTCCCAGCTCTGTGGCCATCACATGGGAAGGGAGGAAGGCTCCTGAAGGGCCACAGAGCATGAGGTTTCAATAAACACAGACTGGATTCAAAGCTTGGCAGTGTCATTTTGTGAGTCCTGCCATCTAGGGCAAGTAATTAACCTTTGTGGGAGCTTGGGTTCCTCCTCCCTAAAATGCAGCAATGACAACTGCCTCCTGGTGGGACTGTGAAGATGAAACGAGGTGATACGATTCTGCTTGGCATGCCGGGCACGTGGCAGGCAGGCAGGCAGCGAGGTTTGCTGTGGTCCCTCAGTGCTGGCATTACTTCCTGCCTCAGTCTTCTAGGGTCCCTGCTGGCCATCACCTGGGAACTTTAGTCTGGCTTCTTGCTCGGACCTTTGAGTCTCAATGCCATCATGGACTAGCTGCCTCTATCCCAGACATAAAGCAAGCAACTGCCTTGGGGCAATGGTAGGCACTGGAAAGCATTTTGAAAGCCATGGAAGGACTATCTTTGGCCATACAACTCCTTATTGCTACATTATTAAAGTCACTTTACCCAGTAAAACTGAGCCTGTGCATAGCAGGGATTCAACCGGTCTGCGAAGAGTAGCTGCACTCTGCAGTATGTTAGCACAGACCATGTGGGAAAGAACAGAGCAGCGGTCCAAGAAGAACACAGCGGGGCTTGGTATCAATGAAAGATGAGGGGAATCTGGGTCAGGTCACAATAAGGACAGTTCTCTGAAGCCACCTTGGTTAAAGGGTCTCTCTGGCTCCCACTGGAGAGGAGGAGGCTGAGAGAGGAACTGGATGTCATTTGGACCCTTCTGAATAGCATTTGTAGCTCACTCTTTATCCTGACGCTTAACTGAACTATACGCCCATTGATATATTGCCCTCATGCCACTATTTCAGAGCAGGTTCGTAAAGGATGACAGCAAGATGGAATGTGGGTGAGCTATACTTAGCCGGCGTGAGGGCCAAAGGTTTGAGTCAGCCTGTCCTGGCCTGCTTCCCTCTCCTTCTTCGTCTGAACAATGGCATCAGTTGTCAGACACCCAAGATTCCCTCCTCCATGGCCAGGCATCTGGTGTCTGCCAACCTTCTTTTACGTCAGGCCTATATTGGATCTAGGCCGAGCTGTGGTTCTCCACCTTTCCCCCAGGGAAGATGTGTGCCTTCTGTGCTAATTCTTGATATTGGGAATGGGCTTGAAAAATATCCGTGGACCAAGATGGTAAAGCCCTTGAAGCTACTGGGACATGGGGGGAGGTGTCCTGGTATTGGTGAGTGGTTGCTACTCCTTCAACAATCACTGAGCACCTACTATGTGCCAGGGACTTGGAGATACAGGGTGAACAAAACTGTCCAGGTCTGCAAACATGGCATTTGTATTTTGTTGTAAACATGGCAGGATTTTTTTTTTTTTTTTTTTTTTTGGAGAAGTTTTCACTATAGGGCGCGTGCACTCGCCAGACAGACAGAGAGAGAAAGAGAGACAGAAGGCAAGAAATCACCCCCCAGGGGGGATGGTCACACCGTAATCCCTTCTCCTCCATTCTCCTCTCGGGATCTTGGGCACGCACGCACACGCACACGCACCCGGCATGAGTTTTAAGCCACCGGGTCCGGGATGTGAACCCCGGTCGACTACGTGGGAGTCCAGTGACATAGCCATTACGCTAACTGCTGGTTCCCAGGATTTTTTTTTTTTTAAGAGAGATTTTTGCTATAGGGCACATGTGCTCACTAGAGACAGAGAGAGATAGAGAGACAGAAAATGAGAAATCACCCCCAGAAAGATGGCCACATCACAGTCCCTTCACCTCCATTCTCCTCTTGGGATCTTGGGCGCGCGCACACACACACACACACACACACACACACACACACACACCTGGCTTGAATTTTAAGCCACCGGGTCTGGAACTCGAACCGTGGTCAACTACATGAAAGTCCAGTGACATAACCATTTTGCCATCTGCTAGTCCCAAAGACAGCAGGATGTTATAAGCCTAAGGACACGTATCTCTGAAGTGGGGCCCAAGACCACATCTGCAGCTAACTCTTTTAAGATACGAACACTATGGTAATGGAGTGAGGGGCTGGGAGGGCTAAAGGGAAGGGAATGAGCAAACAGCACACACAGACACACACAAAAGCAGAGATCTATAAACGCGGATGTCCCCTCTATATAAACTCCGAATTACTACTGAGTTGTCAGAAAAGTCATGATGCATTTTTGGATAGAAAATAGAGAAAAATATGTCATGACATCTCTGATGACCCAATATTAAAATCAGTTCTTAGTAGCTGCTTCTTGGAGTGCTCTGCTCAAAATTAATTCTCCCTTTTATGGCCCCTGTGCATGGGAGGAGCTCACAGAGCTCTGCCTGGCCTACTTGAACCCCTGCAGGGCAGGCAGTTAGAGGAAGACTCTGACCCAAGCTGAGCGAATCAGTTTATGACTCTTGGAAATTTAGACAAAGTAGAGACTGGGAAACCAGAGTAGACGGGCACTCCTGTCAGCACTCTTGAGGCCTCTGAGCTTCTTCTGCAGAGGGGCCCAGAGCTCCCCTGGCTCACTGAGGTCTTATTCACTGGTTTTGTAAATCCTATGTGCATTTCATAAGAAATACCACCCAACTCTTGTTCATTAACTAACACTGGTTTCTGTTGCTTGCAACCAAACAACCCTACCCAATATACTGCAGGTCCTAGGGTAAACAGGCCCACTAGGAATGCAGCATGCCTTACAAATAGAGTCCTCACAAGTGTTATTTCCCTCTGCATAGATAGCATCAGGTTCGGGACTGCTTTCTGCAAATTCCCATTAATCTTGATGAAATACAAACTGAAACTAAGATGGGTTTGTCAACAGGTAGGTCCACTTCAGACTCGGTTCAGGAGGTTTCAAAGCTGATGTCCTGAAAGGGTCTCATTACGTGGTTGTTTCAGCAATAAACTGGTTTCAGGGTGGAGGCTGGGAGCACATCTGTTTATTGAGATGGTGGTGGCAGCCTGGGCCCTTTGCATGGTGTGTTTGTACTCTTCACCTTCCTTGGGGCTTACTGACCAAGGAATGAATAATCCACTGTCATCATCCAACTGAAAAGCGAGTCCTACAGGGGATGGAACGTTTCAAGGGTGAATCTTCCAGAAGCTGACAGCAGCATGGTGAGATAGAAGGGCTGTGAGGAGTCAAGAAACCTGAATGCTAGAGCCAGTCCTGAGAGGGGGAATGATATGGGGTCATTTCCTTCACGCCTTTTAGGTTACTCAATCTCAATTGTTAAGATGGAAGCTTTTGTAAGGCAGTCTGATGCAGTGGCAAGCAGTTAAGACTTGATTTCTCAAACTGACTCCACAAGAGCTGTCCTCTTGGGCAAACTGAGTTAGCTATTCTGAGTCTCAGAGTCAATGCACTTGTGAAAATGTTGATAAGGAAATTAAGAAGTGATCGGTGGGGCCACCTCTGTGGCCTGGTGGATAAGGCAGCCAGATCCCACATGGTCGACTGCATGGTTCAAGCCAGGAGTGTGAGCATGTATGTCCAAAATCTCAAAGAGGGGGACCAGCAGTTAGTGTAATGGCTATGTCACTGGACTCCCACGTAGTCGACCGCGGTTCAAGTCCCGGACCTGATGGCTTAAACTCACGCCGGGTGCATGTGCATGCATGCCCAAGATCCCAAGAGGAGAATGGAAGAGAAGGGATTGCAGCGTGGCCATCCCCGCTCGGGGGTGATTTCTCACTTTCTGTCTCTCTTTGTCTGGCGAGTGCACGTGCCCTATAGCAAAAAACAAACAAACAAACAAACAAACAAACAAAAAACAAACAAAAAAAACCTCTTCAAAATCTCAAAGAGGGAGAAATGCAGGAGAAGGGATTACAGCATGACTCTCTGTCTCTCTGATGAGTGTACATGCCCTCTAGCAAAAAAAAAATAAATAAATAAAAATAAAAACAACCAAAAAACTAAAAAACAAGACAGTGCTTGGTGCAATGCCTGCCACACATTAAGCACTGAGCACATCAAGGCTCCCTCCTGTAATGTTATGTGGTGACTGGGCTAGGGTATGGTGCCCAGTTGCTTGGCCAAATACTAGTCTCTATGTTACTATGACAGCATTTTGTAGATGTGATTAATATCTATGTTAGTCAACTTTAAGACCAGGAGGCCTCCTCCATGGCACAGTGGTATATGCACTGCTCAGGAGAAACTGGATCCCACATAGTGACCACAGTTCAGATCTCAGCCTGGTCAGCCTGAAAACATCATGGGCATGTGCAGGAGTGCCCACTATTTGAAGGGCTGGAGGAAGGGGATCGCAGCATTACCAGATCGTGTGCATACTCCTCTCTCCCTGTCGCTTTTTCTTGTGTGCATGCATGCAACCTATCATACATTTTTAAATGATTAAAAAAAGGAAAGAAAAGGAGATTCCCCTTGATAATGGGAGTAGCTCTCATCCAATTAGTTGAGGGTCTTAAGAGCAGAAACCTGGGCTTTCCCAGAAAGGAAGGAATTCTGCCGCAGGTCTGTGACACTGCCCTGTGGCTTTTAGATGTGTGAAACCTCACAACTATGCAAGCCAGCCCTTTCAAATCTCTGTATATATCTATTTATAAATAGATCAAAATCCATATCTACATAGATATCTATAGAAACAGTATGTATCTAAGTATATCTATGCATCTATAAGCCATAAATACACATAGAATTCTATCTATCTCCTGGTTCTGTTTCTCTGAAGAACCCTGACTGACAAGCTTGTTCTTGCCTTTTGCCTGAGATCCCTACAAAAACATTCATGAACCTACAGTAATACTTTGGGCTAAGGAAGTCCTCAAAAATACCACAGGTATCTACCTAAATAACCTAAATAACTCGGGACCCTGCCAATACAATGGAGAACACTGCCAGTCGGGTGACAGGGAGCCATATGGCATCAGCTTCGAAACCTATTAGCCCCTGTCTTATGACTTTGGGCACCTTGTGCAAACACCCTTTGCCACAGACTCCCCTTCCAGTCTGTAAACAGATATAACATTATCTCTTATCTCTAGGGGTCCAGAGCCTAACACAATGCCTGAGCCAGAATAACTGCTTAATAAACAAGTTTCTTCATCCTCATGGCTCTAATTACTGTCAGGCTCTGTAGCAAAAAGAGCACGGGTGAGCATGGAGGAGGATTCCGAAAAGGCCACGTGAAATAAGCCAGGCTCTGAAAGACAAACACTGTATGTCCTCACTGAACACATACATACCACATGTTCATGCTCTTTAGCATAAGCTAAAGGACACAATTACATGAATGAGAGTGTAATGAAAGATCTCAAGGCTGGAATAGGGAGGGTGATGGAGAGATCTTGGTTGACAGACACATGACAGTAAGTAAACAAGTAGAAAAGGAATATAGAATAGTATGGGACAGTATAGAAAGGAAATTTGAGGGGAAAATAGAGAGGTAAGACATTCGAAGGACACAGAAATGGTTTATTACCTGTTGATGACGACGGTGTGTATTGTATTCTCAACTAGACTGGTCTGAGGTATATTTCATGCTGGGTAAATTCTCTTTACAATCTAAATGATGTATAGTGATTGGATGTATAAATAATGATAATGAATAATAATAATATTTAAAAAAAGAAAAACCACACTGTATCCCACGAAGTACAATACATATATGCAAATCAGAAATTACAATAAAAATCATGTTTTAAAAGTCGCAGACTGCTTACAACTTGGACAGATTTTTATCTTGTCTGTGAAAAGAGAGCTTATTAGATCTCTGTCTCTAGCCAGCCCTCTGAGTCCTCCTTCCTGTCAAAAACAAATCAGGTGTTCCTCACCGAGTGAAATCACCACTTCCAGCCTGGCAGAGCTGCCCAGCGGGGAAACTGTGCACTGGGTAGAGTTTATCTTTGAAGACCCGGGTCTCCTCTGCTGTGTATATTTTTCCTGAGCTCTTCCTCTCAACTCACTCAAGTATGTATGCAAATAGTTCACATCCCTTTTCGCCCCCACCTGGTTGGTAAAACTGGAGAGCGGGGAGAGAGTGTGAGAGCGCGGTGAGGCTTCCAATGCCAATCGAGGGCTGGAGGCAAGCAGAGCTTGTGGGCTCCCATGGGCTCAGCACAAGACAAAGAAACAGCAAGGAACTCTTACACAGAGGGGCTTCCCTGGTGCTCAGAGCTACCAAACTATGACACCAACCCTGGCAGGTGAGACAGAAACCCAGGCTCCTTCTCTCCATCTCTCTAACCCTGATCTTTGCCTTGCAGGCAGGTCTCTGTAACCAGGGAGACGGCCCAGGTTCCAGGCATGAAGACTGTGGAAAAGGGTCTTGGAAGAAATAAGGAACATAGGCCGTGCACAGTTCTTTTGACTTCACCTTCTCAGTGCGACGGTGGTGAAGATGAGGCTCTGGGATGGCCTTCTGAGGTGTGCATCCTGGCTAACTATTTAATCTCTTGGCTCTGCAGTCTCATGTCTCGAAGAGTGGGAAAATAACAATGACATTAATTTCAGAGTTCCCACCTGTAAGTGCTCAGACAGGGCCTGGTGGGCTACTTGCCAGTCTCTACCTAACGATAACATCCTAATTCCTGCCTCTCTACTTTTCAGGGATTCTCTTCTGCTTCAGAGTCCCTGAAACAGATTCCTCCTCTCTCCCTGAAGAGGGCTTAGGCATTGGGCTATGGTCTCAATGGGCTGGAAACTGAATCCACAGTGTTCTAGTGTTGCGAGGTGAGGCCTTCTGGGAGGTGTTTAGGCCATGAGGGCTCCACTCTCATGAATGGATTAATGCTAGAATAACAGAGCTCAATGGAGGGAATTTGCCCCCTCTGCTTGTCTGCCTTCTACCATGCTAGGACACAGTATTCCTTCCTTCAAAGACAAGCATTCAGGGTACCATTTTGGAAGACCAGGCCCTCCCCAGATAATGAACCTGCGAGTACCTCAATTCCATACTTCTTAGCCTCTGAAACTATGAGAATAAATTTACGTTCTTCATACATTGCCAATTGCCAATCTCAAGTATTCTGTTATAGCAGCACAAAATAGAATAAGACATACTGCAAACCCCATGTGATGTCATCTTCTGGAAAACAAGATTAGAAAAGTAGTCTACCACTGAGATAAAAGAAAAATGGGGGAGCACAATCAAGTTTAAACATGAACAAACGATTTGGTAACCATCTTCTATTTGGGTTTGTCTATATTGGGTTTGGGGGTGTGGGTGGCACAGACTCAGACAATAGAGGGGCCAGGGAAGCACGAGGACAAATGGCCATGGACACTGGGTTTCGGCCCTGGGAGAAAAGGGAGGAGAGGGACAGGGGACTGAGTAAACTGGGGAGCTCCGTCCAGCATAAAGGGGCAGCCGTTCTTCAGTTCCACCTGTGAGGTTGCCCTAGAGGACTGTGGCCACAGATTCTGGTATTTCAAGAGAAGCCAGCAAAATTTATTTTCAACACATTTGAGGGCTGAATATCTCCCATGGCGCGCCAGTTTGGAAGGAAGCTTAACAGTGAGAAAAAGAGCAAGATTCTTGCAATCAGATGTTGTAGATTCTATCTTAACTCCATCGCCTCGCTAATTGTGTAATCATGAGCAATCTTCTAACTGTCTGGGTTTTGTTTCCTTATCTTGATAATAATAAATACTTTATGGACTTGGTTATTAAGAGAACCAAGTAAGAGGATATATTCATTAATGCATGAATATTAATGAAGCCACACACACAGATGCTGGGCAGAGCGGCATGAACAGCTATTCCCCTCTGTCTGTGCAGAGCTCCACGCGTGGGGAGAGAGGAAGCCAGACACAAGGGCTCGCTGGGTGCAGTCATACAGGGCTGCCCATCACTGAGTCGTGTTCTGATCATGAAGCAGGAACTAGCCAGTTGGGAGAGGGTGTTGTTAGTAATTTGCGAAATTAGAAATAAAAAAAGCATGTAGGATTTGGCACACTGATTTTCTTAATCCTACAGGTGGTCAGTAAGTGGTCATAAGGGTTGACGTGCATTCAGTGGCAAGCACCGTGCTAAGTTGCTTTATATGCAGATTTTTTTTTTGGAGAGGTTTTCGCTCTAGGGTGCATGTGCTCGCCAGACAGACAGAGAGAGACAGAGAGATAGAAAGTGAGAAATCACCCCCCAGGGGGGATGGTCACGCTGCAGTCCCTTCTCCTCCATTCTCCTCTCGGGATCTTGGGCACGCACGCACACGCACCCGGCGTGAGTTTTAAGCCACCAGGTCCGGGACGTGAACCGCGGTCTACTACGTGGGAGTCCAGCGACATAGCCATTACGCTAACTGCTGGTTCCCTATATACAGTTTTTTTAATAGTCGGACTCTATGACATAGGTACTAGTACTGTCAGTTTAGTGATGAAGATTAGTGGTCTGAGAGGTTAATACCTAAGTAATAGGTAGTTATCAT
The DNA here is from genome assembly GCA_026018925.1 of Tupaia tana. NCBI lineage: Eukaryota > Metazoa > Chordata > Mammalia > Scandentia > Tupaiidae > Tupaia > Tupaia tana. The sequence goes on from JAKSZU010000006.1 coordinate 212,534,171, forward strand.
CATCATCAAATGATCATAATTGTGTTAATTTTGTAATGAGAGGAAGGAGAAGAGGAGGGAGAGAAGGAGGACAAATATTTCGACAAGTGAATGCTCTGCAGTCCTCTGCCCCTCCCGCCCTCCCCCCCCCCCCCCCACTCTTGGTCAGCCAGGACTGCAGGCACATAGCAGGGCCCCTGACCAGTTCAGTTGGTTCTGAATCTAAATCTGAACTTCCACGTGGCTCCAGTCTCATGCAATGGTGCCCACTGTCTGTGCCACTGTGGCTGGGCCATAAGTGTATTAATTAAATCTGCCTCAGCCTAGAATTAACCAGGGAAGATCAATACTCACAGGATCTATTAAGGTCTGGTCTGTTAATGTGGTGATTGTGTCTATCTTCCCGACCTTGCAACGGAAGCAATGATCTTCCTGGAGCTCATGAGTCAAGACAGCTGGTGGGAGCGGGCAGGAGCAAAATGCAGAGAGGATGCAGGAGGCTTTGGCTGCACACTGATGCTCCGTACATGGTGATCCCATCCACAGGGCAGACCTGGCCTCGCGGGAGCTGCCTGGGGCAGAGGCCAGAACGCAGTGCTGACACATGGAGACACATGCAATGATGACCTACGGGCTTACGGAGCCTCAGACGCCAGCCATTTCCTTTCTTTACCACCAAGGAGCTTTTTTTTTTTTAAGAGGTTTTTACCTTAGTGTTTGTGCTCTCATTGGGGAGAGGGAGAGACAGACAGATGGTGAGAGGGAGAGTGAGAAATCACCCCTGGGAGGATGGCCACACCACAACCCCTTCTACTCCATTCTTCTCCTGGGTTCTTGGGCATGTATGTACACATACCCGGCATGAGATTCAAGCCACCAGGTCTGGGACTCGAACTGAGGTTGACCATGCAGGAGTTCAGTGATGTAACTACTATGCCATCTTCTGGCTCCTGCCAAGGAGCTTCTTAATCTATTCTAATCTGTCTTTGACTCCATGGATCAGGACAAGGTCAGCAATGTCCCTCTCATTGTCTAGTGGAATTTTCCATTCTCATCTGGATTTATCTCTGCATCTGGCTCTAAGAATCGCTTCCTCCACCCTTGGCTTGTGAACAGCATCTGGGATTAGGAAGAACATCTTTCTACTCTCTTGCCAGGTACCAGCATGATGCCGCTCTGAGCACTGGCCCTTGTGATGCTGGTTACCATTTAGGATGTTTTGTGCCCTTACTCCTTGGAAGGGGCCGAGGAAGTTCCATGAGTGCTCTGCGCCCATCAGAATTGGCTACGCCGATGTCTTCATGGTATATGGTTGATGCTGATGTTGACAAATGACAAACTGTTGGGAACCACGGGGCTGGAGGCCCTGGGACTGCCATCAGCATGCCAGGAGACAACCAGACTTGTCAGCTCTCAGAGCCCTGAGTTTCTGCAGCATCAAATGTCAGAGAGCCTGCTGTTTAATCAAACCTGAGTTGTAAAGAATCGATGCAGTTCTCGTCCACATTCCCAGGGACGCCTCTGGAAGTTATATTAAAAGGGATGGGCAGGGGAAAACGACTCGTAGGAGAGCACATCTGCTCAGAACCTGCAGAGCAGCACCTCTGCTTCTCTCCAGGCTTTGCACACGGCCCGGGAGAGGAGCTGGCCTCTTCCCCTCCTCTGCTGGCTGGAGGTGTCTCCTTCACGTCCTCCATGATGATGGGTTTGTATCTTTGGGACTGGTCCATCCTGGACCACTCTGCTCACTGCTGTTGATTGTCTACTTAGGTACCTCCTGGCCTGGCTAGGCCTGTGGTCAGGAACCTGCCTCAGTCATGGTCCTAGCTCCCGCACAGTGACACACAGTGGGCACTCACCAATGTATTAAGAGGAATGAAGGGATCAACTTGTCACTGCCTGTGTAAACTCCTATGTGGGAGAGAGGATGCTATTCTGAAGCAGTCCTTGGAAATGACAAAGACCTGGTTGGAAATTCTAGTTTTGCCACTTACATAAATGCATACGCTCTCTGTGCACATTTATCTTCTATGTTTCCGTCTCCTCATGTGTATAATGGGAATAAATGTACTTATCTTTGACAAGGTTGTCATAAAAAACAACACTGGAGCCAGCATGTGGCATGGTAGTTAAGGTGGCTGCATTCCTATAAGCCGATCGCAGTTTCAGTCCTAGAGCTGGTAGCTTAAAACTCCTACCAGACACATGTGTGTGTGTGCCCAAAATCCCGAGAGGAGAGTGAAGGAGAAGGGACTGCGGTGTGGCCATACCCCCAGAGGGTAATTTCTCACCTTCCGTCTCTGTCTCTCTGCTCTCTGGTGAGTGCATGTGCCCTATGGCAAAAATCTAAAAAAAAAAAAACAAAAAAAAAAAAAAAAACCAAAAACACAGAAAACAAAAAACAGAAACTAGTGCAGGGCCTAGCACAACACCTGCTGCATGGAGGACACTTGGAAACATCTGTTTCCTCCTTCTTGGGCCCTTTATAGAGGATGGTATGTTCCTGCTCTCTCGTGTGATGCTCATGAGAAGATAAGCACAATTGGGGTCATACCATCTGAAGAGAAATCAGGCACATGGGTGTAAGATTCACCTCTAACTTACTGATTTCACCTTATTTCTGGCACAGAGGGGCGGCATGAACCAGTGAGAAATGACTTATGGCGAAGACCCCGAGGGTCAGTGTGCCACAGAATAATCAACCAGTGAGCCGCAAGGAAGGGCATGTGTGAACATGAGTATGCATGTGAAACAGAGAAGGAGAGAGCTCGAGGGTGATTTAAAGAGCCTATGAGAAGCCCCCTTGTCTCCGGCTTCAATAGCACTAGATGTAAGCATGCCTTGTGGTTAGGCAATGGGGAATCTACTGAACACCACCTCTGAGGATGAAGCATACCCCAGGCTGAGAGGAAGAAAGGCATGAACTCGAGCTGTGCTTGTTACCTGCGCCGGGAACGCTGAAGGCCGAGCACAGCCGTAGCCATCTGTCACATTCCTGCACGGACTGGGTTCTATTATAGTTGCCTAGGAAATGAGTTCCTGGCACTTGAAGGTGTGTCGGGACAACAGCAAGGACTTGCAAATGAGAGAGATGTGGTTGGCCCAGAGAGGAGAACAGCAAATATCCACACAATGGATGGGGTCAACTGGGCACAGTGATCGAGAGCAGAAGGGCTCCCAGGCCCAGCAAGATCTCAAGGTGGCTACTTAATTGATGCCATTAACATATCCAGAGGGAGAACCTGTCAGTCAGAGTAGGTGAGAAAGAGAAGCTAAGAGTGAGCTTTGGGGAACAAACTTGAAAAACTGTAAAAATATAAAAAAACTCAAGTCTAATGAGCACGTGACCTTGTGCCAGGCTCTGTGTCATGGACTATAGTCTTGTCATTTCAAGCAGTTCTCAACATTCCTGTTTCAGCACTCCATGGTCCTGATGTCTACGGTGAGTACAGGCTGAATATCCCTTATCTGAATGACAGGAGGTGTTTTGGATTTCAGACTCTGTTGGATTTTGGAATATGTGCATTTACATAATGAGATACCATGGGGATGGGACCCAAGTCTTAATGTGAACTTCATTTATGTTTCATATATACCTTATTCACACAGCCCAAAGGTATGCAATTTTATACACTATTTCTGTACTGCAGTATTTTGATGGCAACCTGTCACAATGAGACCAGGTATGGAATTTGCCACTTGTGGTGTCATGTTGGTGTTTAAAAAGTTGTGAATTTTAGGGCATTTCCGGTTTTGGATTTTCTGATTAGTGATGCTCACATGTAATAATGGGGAAGCAATATAGAATGTTTCTTTTTTTTTTTTTTTTGTTATAGGGCATGTGCGTTTGGTGGAGAGAGACAGAGAGATTGGGAAAGTGAGAAATCACTGTCTGGGAGATGGCCATGCCACCATCCCTCCTCCTCCATTCTCCTCTCTGGACTTTGGGCACACATGCACACGTGCCTGGCATGTTTTGCAAGTCACTGGGTCTGGGACTTGAACTGCGGCAATGGCCCAGTGAGATCCAGCTGCCTTAATCACCACACCACCTGTGGGCCCCACATAGAGGGCTTCCTATGAACTGATGCTATCTTGAAGCACTTGGTGTAGATGATGGGAGGGCAGTCAGGAGGGCAGCTCCCGGCAGACTGCCCAGTTCGGCTCCTATGTGGACACTCACCAGCTTGTGCTCCTGAGAAAGTTACATGTTTATGCCAAAGTTTTCTCCTCTGTGAGCTGGGGAGAGTATCAGTCCCTGTGTTGTGAAGTTTTGCAAGGATTAAATGGGTTCTCTCCTACAAAGATAACAGAGTTCCCTGGTGCACAGAACGGCCATCGTGAAGAAAGTGGAGATGGCCCATCAGGCAACTGGCTCAACACACAGGTGAAGCATGGAACACTGATGGATAAGCCAGGATACACCAGGTGCCCACTTTGTAATGCTGTGCCCTCGGGCATGTGACCGAGGCTGAACAATCTCATCCGTAAAAGGAATCGTGGTGAAGTTAAGCAATAAAACACACATGAAATGCAGTGCTTGGCACATAGTAAGTGCTCAATAAACATTAAAATGATAGATATAGCAGAATTAAAACAAAGAATTAACCCAAGGAAATGCCACCTGATAATGTCTCTTGGCAGGCAGCCAGGCTTTGCTTGGTGCCACCTCTACTTGGCCTTGTTCAAATTTCTGCACTCATTCTATCAGTATTTTCAGAACAGCCATTATGTGCCAGGAAAATGTGATGAGGGAAGGTTAGACGTCCCCCCAGGGTGAACAGAATAAAACTGATTTGCCATTCCTATACATCTCAAGACAGTCTCCACCCAGTGTGGCACCTCTGTCCTCTGGAAAGCAAATGCAACAAGGACAACAGAGACACTTTAAGGTGTAGGTCTTGAACAAAGATAAGGAGTTCACAGGGCTAATGACAGGGCCAAGACACCAGCCCCAGTCCATGGCTGTGGAAAGTACCAGCGGCAGGAAGCTGTGTGGGTGTCCCACCTGTGACACCGCTGCCATTCCCAAGCATAGCCACAGAAACAGTTTCAGAATCCTTTGGACACATGCCATGATGTTTTGTCCCGTTATACTTAGTAGTCTTCAAGACTAATCTCAACAAGCAGTTCTTTTCAAGGTCTTCCCTGCCCATTCACATCTGCTTGTTTTTCAAAGCTCCTGTATCTTTTATCTCTGTATCTGTAGTGATAACAGCGCCCCAGTAGCAGCACAAACAGATGGAGTGTAAGCCCACAGGGTGTAAACTTCCCATTCTGTTCACTGCAACAGCCGAAGCACCTAAAACATTGCCTGGCCACAGCAGACGTGCACTCTTAGGTGCTTCCGAATCCATTGATATTTAATCTCCCCAAGAAGGGAAGAAACAGTATGATCCCTATTTCACAGATGAAGTCAAAGAGCTCAAGTACCTCTCCTGAGGCTAAGCAAATGCTGAGAGAGGAGCACTCAGCACTGAGATAAAGGTCTGAATAACCCCAGGACAGCATTGTTACCTTAGCACAGAGCTAATACACACTAAAACCTTTTTTGAATAAATGCAGATATAGTTTTCCATTTCAGTAAGAGAAAAAGTTGAGATGGCTGTATAAAGCTAGCCAATGTTTTGGTCCATTTTGTGCTGCTCTAACAGAATACCGGAGACTAGGTAATTTATAAAGAACAGAGACTTCTTTCTTACAGTTCTAGGGGTTGGGGAGTGCAAGGCCCAGCAGCTGCATCTGGAGAGGGCCTTCCTGCTGCATCATCCACGGTAGGAGGTAGGGGACCACGTGTGTGCAAGAGGAAGGGGGCCAAACTTAGGTTGTTTTGGGGACCCCACTTCTGTTGTAACTAACCCATTCCTAAGGCAATCCATTCACTAGAGCTCTGCTCTCAAGTCTTAATCACCTCCTAAAGCCTCACCTTTCAATGCTATTGCCTCGGGGGTTTTGAGTCCAACAAATGAACTCAGTGGGGGGCACATTCGAACCATTAGCACCTGTACTGATGGCAGCACAGATTGCGATGGCAGGGGTTACGCGGGAGGCCTGGCTCAGAGGCCCAATACTTCGTACTGTGACTAGGCCAAGAGACTGGGAAGGAACTCCTCTTTAACATCTATGATAACACTCCAAGATGCTACAGTTAGCCTCTTTATTAACAGGAAACAACGCTGCGTCAAGTCACATACTTGGCAAGTGTTGCAGAACCTGGTTCAGATGCAGGTCTACCAGAGGCCTCCCGTGACCCACAGAATGCCATCTGATATTCAGAGATCAAGAGGGAAGGCTGCCTATCTACAAGCTCACTCTTTAGGAGAAATAGGTGAAGAACTAAGAGAGATTTTAGTAAAATTTTTTAGCTATATCCAAGCATATAAGTGATTCATCATTTTCCAAATGATCAGTGTTTGCTGGAATGTTACATGGTTGCTAAGCAACTGCTCAGAGAACTAAGATACTGAACTTTTCTGGTAACTAAGCAGGACCCTAAAAAGGGTGATATGAGTATGTGTTTCGGGGTATAATCAGAGGATTTCCAATCATCCTGCTTTGGTATCCTGGGATAGGAGAATGATCTGGCCCCTTTGACACAGTGAGTGGCTATTGTACTCAGAAAGCCTTGACACAGTGAGTGGCTATTGTACTCAGAAAGCCACCTCCCTCCTCTGACTGTACATTTAAATCTTGGGGCTGGCATCTCCATTTGGCCACCTGTAGTAATACTTGCATCACAGAGAAGAGTGAAGAAGAGGGGTAAAGAACACAAAGTAGCTGCAGGGTTTCTGGCACCTGGTAGGGCACCATAGACTGTAAGTATCATCATTTTGTAATATTAACACTGTAAGAGGGCCTGGGTAGAGCATTAGCAAGGCTAAAGTCTTGGTCTCTAGGAGGACAAAGCACACTGGTCATGAGGTTTAATTCACGCATAATGTCTGGCTCAGAAACAATTCCATCTCCCTCACTAAGAAGCATGTTCCTCAAGCCAGTGGCAAGTCAGTCTGGTCATTTTCATATAAAAAGGACTGTGCATACTTATTTGGGGCTTCATTACTGGTTCTCAAGACCCTGGTGCCTAGGAATTATCTAGGACAGAGGTTACAAGCTGGTGGTCTGGGATGAAGGTGAGAGGGGTCAAGGCAGCTTGAACACATGTTCAGTGTTTAAAAAAAAATTAAAAAAATTAATTAGCTGCCAACATTAAAAAAAATTTTTTTTATAAATATCTAGATTTCCAGCTCCTCTTGGAAAATATGAAGATCTAATAAGCTTAGTTCTGCCCACCTGCTGGGCCCAGAGCAGTAATTCCACAGCGAGAGTGGAAAGGCACTCGACTCCCTGAGGGGGCCGTGGTCTTCCTACTGAACTGTACTCAGCACTCCAGGGCAAGGTCTGGGATGAGAGTAGGGAGTCTGAGGAGCAATGTGTGACATTTCAAAATCCCCAAGGGAACTACATACCTTCCTGTGCTAAGACTGACTACGACTCGTGTGGCTCTGCATGAAGCAGAGCGCTAATTAGCGGGCAACGCCAGCCACCTGCCACTGAGCAGGTCTTGGTCAGCAGTTACTGATGTCCTTGGTCCGTAAGACACAGGATGACAACAGAAAAACAAAGTCTGCTCCTGTGTATTGCTTTTTCTAAAAAATATTTTTCTTTCCTTTTTATTTTTTTAACATTCAGTCACTGTATACCTTTACAGCACACACGATGAATTTTCCCAGCGCGTCGCTTTTTAAAATGTGATGCCTATGACGTAAATAATGAAACAGTTGTTGGATCGGGAGAGTAGTGGTCACAGACTTTAAGATGGGGGTGGCTCACTTTCAACTAGTTGGAGTGAAGGTACTTCAGCTGCATCTGAGACGAGCCCACAAAGCATCGAGAAAGGTCAGGGGTGGCCCTCAATTCTGCCATCTATCCGATCCTCTGGGAGTCTGTAATCCCTTAAACTGCCAAGGGTTCAGAATCTACAAAAATCAGGTGCTGAAAGCCTTGTCTGGCCACACGGGGGCGCTCTTGCCCCACACACTGGATTTCCAAGACCCAGCACAGGCTGGAGGAAAGCTCCCTTCCTGGAGCCTGGCAGTCAGGAGTAGGGGTTCACTGTGTTCAGCACCGCCCCTCCTCCATGACTGAATGCTCACCCCATGGGTATCACCATTGCGAGGCTGGTGGGGGCTCCTCCCTGCTTCCCTGCTCACTGGGGCCAGATTAAGGCTAGGAACACCAACATACTCTTGGAAGGAAACTCCATTCAGAAGCAGGACAGCAAATACTGGCTACCTTCCCTTACCCTAGAGAGCAAAAGGTGGGGAGGAAGGATGCTCACCCTAAATCTGGGCTTCAGCTTCAGACCAAAGGGCTTAAAGGCTCTTGGGACACAGAGAGAAAATGAGGGGCAGAGAGAGACAGTAAGGAGGAGAAAGACACTGGGAGGTAGAGACAGAGAGACAGAGGGAGGCATGGAGGGAGGCTAGCAAGAGGACAAGATCCTGCCCTGGCTGGGACAGTAGCAGATACCACAGCAGTCCCACAGGTATGAGGCACATGGCTGCAGACCCAGAGTCCGACAGACAGTGGCTCAAATCCTGGTATGAGCTCTCGAACTTGAGCAGGTGATTTCGCTTCCTGGAGCCTCACTGTTCCTCACTGTTACCTGGGGAACCCTGCGCGCTTGGGGCCTGGACTTGCGGATCCAATCAGGTAATATGCTCAAGAAGCCCCCTCTCGTGGTACTTGGGTCCAGAAGAAAACACTCACTTGGCAGTGGAGGTAATTCACACTGACAAATGTCAGTAAATAAAGCTTCTTTTCTGAACGTCGTTGGGCCATTTACTCCTTGTGACTTTAGTTTTCTCAGGTGTAAAATGGCACCTTTGGGCTACGTAAGTTCTATCGTACAGTCCTTTCACCTTAGATCATTTATTACTCTATAATAAACGCACTCCTTGCACAGCCATCTAAGCTTTCATCAGCCGAGAGCGCTCTCCGTCGCCGGATGCCTGGCCCGCTGGTGGGGAGAGCTGGAATGGACATTAGCGAGTCACAGAGGGCCTCGCGGAAGCACACGGCTCCAGGGTGAGGCCGGCTACGCTTTGCCCCTGGTGCCCCCTTAACCTTGACCAATGACATATGCTTCTTTGTTCCTGCAGTTTCCCATTTGGAAAATGAAGATAATGACACTGCCCATGGAAGGACTGCAGGGGAGGGAACGAGACCCTCCTGGTCAAGAACTCAGAACCGATCCGGGCTCACAGCACACACTTCCACACATGTGGGCATCACCATCACTTAGATTCCTTTCAAACGGCAGGCAGTGATCTTTCTAGAATGGTCACATGAAGGCTGTCTGAGCCAAAGTTGGAAGAGGGACAGGATGTTTTCACAGATATGACAGGAAGAGCATTAGACTGGGAGACAAAAAGAGATGCTTCCTAGACCAAGTTCTGCCACGAACATTTATTTCCTTGGGCAAACTCAGGTTCTAGTCTCTCCTGAGCACGAAGATGCCAGACTGCCTAATGCCCCTTTCAAACCCGGCAACGGGATCTGTCTGTGGGTGGGCGTGGAGGGGCCCCTCCCCCTTTTAGGTCTCAGCTGCCCCATCTATAAAAGGAAGTGCCAGGGCAGATGACGATCCTCAGGGCCTGCTGGTCCCAGGGGCCTTCCGGCCAGGGAGCTGGGGCAGCAGCCGCCCCTCAGTCCTTACCTGAGGTACTCATAGAGCCCGTACATGGGCAGGAAGTCAATGTCGGACAGGAACATGTAGGGCGTACTGGTGTGCTTCATGGCGACGTTGCGCAGCAGATTCACGGGGTAGAACTGGCCCTCCTTGTACACGATGTGGTAGCCCACGTTGCGGCGGCTCATGAGCACCTCGGAGCCCTGGGCGTAGCGGAGGAACTGCTGGGCCTCTGCGTCCGACAGGTAGAGGGCCAAGCTGATGGGCCCCTCCCAGTGCTTGCAGATGGCCTCCAGCATCTGGAGCCTGGAAGAGACGGGGAGGTGAGCCGAGGCACCTGAGCCCTCCGTAGGGTGCATCATCCGGCCTCCTGCGGGCCTCTGCCTCCATGACATTCGGCCAACCAGCTGCAGACCCAAGGCCTTGCTCTGTATGACTCACTTGATCCTTCGCTTGTAAAACAGGCAGGAAAACCTTACCCTGCTGGTTTGCTTTCTCTGCTTCCTACAGAACACACGATATCCCCAGTCATGTCCCCTGTAAGCCTCAGGGTTTGCAGGAGGTGTGATTATACTAAATGATCGGAAGCTCCCCTTCCAGTCCCAACCTTCTCTACTTCTCTTCTCTTGGCAAAAGTATAAAACAGCTTGGGGCCAGCAGGTGGTGTGGTGGTTAATAACGGCACTGAATTCCCATTTGGCTGACCATGGCTCATATTCCAGACCTGGCAGCTTGAAAATCACGCTGGGCGTGTGTGCCCAAAAGTCCGAGAAAATGGAGGAGAAGGGATTGTGGCATGGCCATCGTCCTGGGGGTAATTTCTCACTTTCCCTCTTTCTGTCTCTGTTTCTCTTGCAAGTACACACCCTTTATAGCAAAAATGTAAAGAGAAAAAAAAAAAAAAAAAGAAAAGAAGAAGAAGGAAAAAAGTATAAACCAGCTCTACCCATCTCCTAAGCTGTAATGGGTCCCAAAAGAGTAAGACAAGCTCAGGCAAGTAAGTCACAAGGAGTATTAAAACAGGCCACGATGGGGCTGGACCGTGGCTCAGCAGGAAAATTCACTGCTCAGTGAGGCTGATCCACATGGGGATCTTCTGGTTTTGAATCCAGAGACCTCCCTGAGTACACCGGGGGCAGGTCCATGATCTGACGGGCTGAGGCGGGAGGTGGGTTGCAGTGTCAAGAATCTGTCGGTGCGATCTCCTCTGTCTCTCTCTCTCTCTCATAGAAGAAATAAATAACATACATTTTTAAAAAGGGCCAGGAGGTGGTATGGTAGTTAAGATGCTAGATCCCATATGGCCAAGTCCATGGTTTGAATCCTGGACCCGGGGGCTTGAAAATAATGTCAGGTGCTTGTGTGTGCATGCCCAAGGTCCCGAGAAGAGAATGGAAGAAAAGGAACTGTGGCATGGCCATCCCCCCCCTCCCCCAATGGGTGATTTCTCACTTTCCCTGTCTCTATCTGACCAGTGCACACACCCTATGGCAAAAATCTTAAAAAATATATTAAAAATAAAAGCAGTAAAAATAAGAGTAACAACAAGTACAATTAAGGACTCATTATGATATACCAGGTGCTTTCCAGATTCATCCCAATAACCTTGAGTGTTAGCTGCCATTTTCTTCATTTTTTGATGAAGGAATTGAAGCTCTGGATGTTCGGTCAGCTTTGTCCCTTAGACTTTAAGATCAGACAGGGATAGTCAGATGCCCCTGAAAGGGCTTTGCATTTGCTGAGAAAAAATACTGGGTGTTTGCCAAAGTGAACAGAAAAGCATGTGGGAGGTGGGGATAGTGTGCCTGGGGTGACAGGGTCCCTGATTTTTCCTCAGCCTTGTTGTCACACAGTCCCAGCCAACTTTGCAAGGTTATCTTAGAGACCCTGAGCCTATGAGAAGGACAGAGTCCACTGGAAAAACAAAAGGTGTTTCCAACAGAGAGAGTTCTGCAAAAATGTTGAAGGGAAATCTATAAAGATACTTTTTTTTCCAAAGGGATCAGAAGTGCCTGGTACATAAAATCTATGGTTAAGAAATAGCAAAAGCCTATTTCATTTTTTTTTTCCCCTTACCTAGCAAGAGGTACATAATCAGCAGTCTCCTGGTCAGAATGCCCACTTTATTCAAACAATAACCAGGAAATAGATTCCATGAATTTCCATGCTTCTCAACAAAAGAAAATGGGCACACCTATCTTGTTTCAATGGGCTTCTTGATGGACTTCCAGAGTTTTCTCTCAGTAATTCTGTGAATTGGTGTTTCTCAGATTTGCTTCCTCTTTCAATAGAGAGGATTAAGATATTTCCAGGGTAAAATGCCCTCCCTCTCTCCTCCTTTGTGGTGCTTCCTAATCTTATGGACCAGAGTCATGTTTAAAATCAGCATGACATTTTCCACAGTACCTAATCTTTCTGAATTTAGGGTTTGGCCTCCACTGTAGGGTGTGGCTTTCTTCTGGGCTCTGAGGATCTGGGACTTTGAATCATCTGCCCTGCACCTCAATTTCATCTCTTGCAAAATGGGGGGGATGCTGTACTTCAAGGGAGAGTCACTTGGACTAATCCTTTGAGAACTGGAGAGCAAAGGGCAAGAATAATTTCTAATCTGTAGACATGAGAGCTACTGGGGTGGTGGGGGGTGCGGGGTGGGTAGGATGAGTGAGTGACTGGGCATGCAGTGAAAACGGCTTTGTTCTGGATTCTTCCAGGGACTGGGATTTTGACTCTGTGTCTGAGTGTCCCCAGCAGGGAGAAGCCCCACCTGGTGCAGCCCTCTTCCAAGTTCTGTTACGAGTTTATAAGAACAGAGACTAAATGCTTAAGGTCCTTAGGAGAAAGGTGTTGAGGTGAAAACCACGGTACCACATGTCTTTCTGTGGAACCCTGGCCAGTGAGTAAGAACCAGTCACTTCTGGTCTCTGTCAACAGCCCCAATCTCTCCAGTTTCTTGCTCTTAGAACCAACCTTCCTATTAGGACTTGAACAACAGTAACAAACTGAAGTTTATAACGGTGAAAATAATATATACAAAAAAAAATGTGACAATGATCTAATCAACCTTACTATTTACCTGCCTCTTTGCAGTGTGCTGCCCTCGTTGTGGCTGTTACCACATTTGATGTTCACAGTAGCTCTGTAAAATTAGACTCTCACACCCACTTCAAGAGTGAGGAAACTCAGGCTGCAGAAGTGACTTCCTCTGAGCCACACAGTTATGGAGCAGGGGAGGTGGATTCGTACCCAGGTCTGTCTGACTCCAAAGCCGAGAGTCATCATTCACCATGGAAGAGTGTTAGGCTGAAAACAATATCCTTGATATCAACCCCTCATCGCCTGTTCCCCCCAAAATGAATGTGCTCTTTCTTTGGTGTCATCTTCTCTTAATTCCTTTCCCCTCTTCAGTCCCTCTTGGGATCTGGCTCAAAGATCCACTATCCTCCTGTTCCTTCTCAAAGCTGTCTCCCTCCACACCTGCTCCCTGAGGCCTGTCCCTGTGCACTTCCTGTTGAGTAATGCAGGTCTTTCTCCAGCCTCCTAGATGGAAAGAGAGAGTAGCTGGGCATGGCAGGGATGGGGCTAATGGAAAGTACTTCAAGACAAAGATTAATTCTGAAGTCACGTAATAGCCAGTTTGGAAAGAATCTTAAAGATTTTTTTTTTAGTCTGATTATATAAAAGAGCTAAGCTTCAGAAAAGAGGCATGACCTGTTCAAGAGTACAGGGTGATTGGAACCGATAGTGGTTACGGGTGCTGGACTCCCACAAGGCTGACTGCAGTTCGAGTCTTGGGCCTGGTGGCTAGCTTTCTTGTTTTCTCTCTCTCTTGCTCTCGATCTCACTCTGTTCCTCTCTGGTCAAATTAATATCTCAAATTAATATGAAATAAATGAATAAATAAATCAAGTTAAATAAAATAATTCTATAAAAAAAAAAAGAGTACAGGGTGAGTTGATGAAAGAGCTAACATCAGAACCCAGGGGCCTTGGCTATATCCCATGCTTGCTTGTGTTTCCCCAGAGTACAACACTGCTTCATTCTGGAAAGGGAGGCCAAAGGCACAGGAATGGCTGGAGATATGCTTGGCAGACTTAGAAACAGTGTGATTCCAGAAGCCCCATCCAGACACAGGAAATCTCACACAGTCTCTGTAGTTGCAAAGAAGCTGGGGCAGGCAGATCGCCACGTCAGAAACCGGGGACCAGGGCTGGGAGGAATTCTAGGAGTGTCAGGTGGGTCTGAGCAGCCCAGGCAGGTGGCCACTCATCCTCTTCCAGGATGGGGGAACTCAGTTCTCTAAGGCAGCCCTTTCCAACCCGGTTCACTAGGCAGGCTGTAGTACCTCACCATGGCTTGCAGTTTGTGGGTTTTAGGTCAGACAGACCTGGGTTTGACCTCTTAGCTGTTCCAGTAGATCCAGGCAAGTAGAGACAGTTCTTTAAGCTTCAATTTCCACATGTGTATTGTAGACAATAATGCCTTTGGTAGATTACAAACTAGCTATAAATCGTTCCTCTCCCTGTATTCACACCCTTTGGTAATACCCTCACAGTGATTCTGGGCTGGCCGTGGAGTTACTGTGGTCTGTGGAACACTGCAACCACGACCCAGGGACAGGTGGTGCCAATGCTTGTGCAGCAGGGCTTGCTCCTTTTGCTCTTGGAACGTCGTGACTGCCAGCCCGTGAACAAGCCTATGCCGCCTTGCTAGATGAGGAGCTACCTGGCCCAGGTGTCCCCACTGTCCCATCTGAAGATGAAGACATGAATAAGCCCAATTGAGCTCAGTCCAAACTGCCAGTCCACAGAATTGCGAGCTCATTAATGCTGCAGTAAGCAACCAAGATCCTGGCTAGTTTGTCAAGCAGCAACAGATAACTGATACAATATCTAATTGGATTTGAGTAACCAAATGAAATAATTATATAAAGCGTCTGGCACAAAGCTACACGGACAGCAGGGTCGCAGTATGTGATAGCTATAATTTCCACCTTAGGTTCTATTCCTGCCTTTCAAACATGCCTTCATCCAACAAATACCTATTGAGTATCTCCAGTGTATTAGACATGCTAGACAGACAAGGTGTCTACACCTCCAGATCTTGTACTATTCTTTTCTTAAAGAGGTTTTTGCCTTAGGGGTTGTGTGCATGCTGGAGAGACAGAGACAGTAAGAGGGAAAGTGAGAAATCACCCCTTGGGGGGATGGTCATGCTGCAATCCCTTTTCCTTCCTTCATTCTCCTCCTGGGATTTTGGGAATGCACACACAAGTGCCCGGCATGAATTGTAAGCCACCAGGTTTAGAGCTTGAACCGTGGTTGGTCATGTGGGAGTCCAGCGATGTAATCTTTATACCATCTGCTGGTCCTGGATCTGTACTATCCTAATGTAGGGAGAAGGCAATCAACAAAACAAAACTAAGATAAATTCAGAGGGAACTAAGGGCTAGAGAGGCAACAGAATGGGGAAACAGAATGAAGAGAAACTGTGAGTGCTGGCCAGAGAAGGTCCTTCTGAAGAAATGAAATGTGAGATCTGATGCTATGGCCTGAATGTTTGTTTCCTTCCACAGTTCACATGCTGATATTCTAACTCCCAAGGTGATGGTTTTAGAAGTAGGGCCTTTGTAAGATGATTAGTTCATGAGAGTGAGCTCACTCAGTGCACTAGGGTCTTATAAGAGAGTCTGAGAGCTCGATACCTCCTTCTACCACATACGGACACAGCTATCAATAGAAGACAGTTATCTGTGAACCAGGAAGTGAGACACCAAATCTGCTAGCATCTTGACCTTGGACTCTCCAGCTCCAGAACTATAAGAAATAAATTTCTGCTGTATATAAATTACCCAGTTTATGGTATTTTGTTACAGCAGCCAGAGCAGACTATTACATCTGGATATGGAGAAAGACCTGATTTTGTGAAAATCTGGGAAAAAGCTTTCTAAGGAGAGGGTAGCCTTTGGGGTAAAAATGGGCTGTATTCCAGTGAGAAGCAGCAGGAGCAGCGTGGATGAAGCACGAGAGAATGAAGAATAGATGAGGGAAGATGTTAGAGAGGTCTCAGTCTGTTTCAGGCTGCTATGATGGAATAAATGAGACTGGGAGATTTATAAACAGAGACTTATTTCTTACAGTTCTAGAGGCTAGAAGTCAGGTTGAGGGTCCTGCATTCGGGGAGCACCTCCTGCTGCACATCTCCTGGCAGGAGGTAGAGGGCATTAGAGAAATGAAGAGAGGGCCCAAGCTTGCCTTTTATCGGAACTCACTCCTGTGCTAACCCAATTCCACAACGGCTTCTCCCACTCTTGTGGCCAGAGACCTCAGGACCTAATCATCTCTAAAAGGTCCCCCCTCCACACGGTTGCACTGAGGATTAAGTTTCTAACCCATGAAATCTCCACAGCTGGAGGTGGGCAGGTCCGAGGGGCCCTCAATGGCCACAGAAGGTAGCAGGGATGCTATCCTAAATGCAGTAAGAAATCACCTGAGGGTTTTAATCATGTGACCTGACTTAAATTTTTAAAAGCTCATTACGGCTGGAATATGGAGAAAGCATTTCTTTCACTCCCTAGAATGGTCTGTGCTTTCAAACGTAACATGTTCAGGATCACCAAAGGGGTTGATTGAAACATGAGTTTCTGCGATTCTGCTTCTGAGTTTCTGCGATTCTGCTTCGAGGAAGTCTAGGGTGGAACCCGAGTATCTGTATTTGTTTTTTCTGTTTGAAACCTCTAGAAGGCATGTGCACTCACCAGAGAGAGTAGAAAGACAGAGAGAGCGGGAGAAAGCACTTCCCCTCCACATGGGTTGCAGTCACATCACGATTCCTTCTCTTGCATTCCTCCATCCTGTTGGGATTTGGGGGATGCATGCACCTGTGCCCAGGTGTGTTTTTCAAGCCACACGGGATGGGATTTGAACTGTGAAGTCTGCCATGTAGCATCTGACTCCCTAAACTGCTAAGCTATGGAGCCAGCCCAGGAATCTGTGTTTCTGACAAGCTCTCAGGTGATGCTCTGCAGTCAGTCCAGGGAGCAAGGTTGGAGCAGCACCTTTGAAGGATGGGACCTGCCAGCCCTCCCTGGTTCTCCTTCCTCCACTCCAGAAAGCAGAAAGGGGGGCCATCCATCACATGATGTCTTGAAACCATGTAGTGCAGCATTTTGCCATTTCTGTCAAGGAGACACTAGAGAGTAAGCATCTCCCAGGCCAGGTGTCAGAGGACCGGGCTGTCAGTCCTTCTGTCCAGTCAACCATTCCTGTCTTCCGCTAGGATGGGATCCCAAGTGGCTGAAGGAGACGCAGACGTGCTTGCTCCACAACTGCGGCCCGTGACCAAGTTCATTCTTTCTGAGTGGATTCTCGAGGGAGAGGGGCATGGGAGCTGCGGGTCAGCTTCCCTAATTCACTGTGGCATTCACGTAGGGCCTACTTCTGACTCAAAGATTTACAAACACAGACGAAATGTTTCTTAAATTAAAAATCAATCCAACAGACACCAGTCAGCGTGCCGCATCCTAACTGGATGTGCGGGGTGCAGTGGAAGTGGATGGAGGAGTTTCTACCGTCTTCACTGCCTTGTGGTGCAGCTGAATAATTTCTGACTGTGTTCTGCTAAGCATTCCTTGTTAGGGCTCGGAATTCCCTTTTTTTTTTTTCCTGAGGTATGTCTGGATGGCAATACTTGTCACCTTGTGTTCGTGGCTATCACACCATCTGCTACACTAGGGATGTGTGTGCTCTGAAGGGAAGGCCTCTATGGCCAGTGTTTGCAGCAGACCAAAGTGGGGCTGGGACTTCGTTTAAGTGAGAGAAGGCCCTGCCAGGACCATCTGTGCCCAGGCATATGCTTCCTGAGGGCCACAGAAGGAGGGGCTCGGTTTGACCTGTGTTCGCTGAGAACACATGAGTACAAAAAGGGAGATTTGAATTAATAACATTTTCTTCTGCTTGCTTGTAAATTCCAGGCAGCAAATTCTATAGCCAGCATATAGAAAAAATGTATCAAGGAAAGAGAAGTTAGTATCTGCTCACACCTACTACTCATTGAGTACTTTAGAGGCACTTATTTTATAGAAGCTGGAAAAAAGAAATCTGTGACCCTGGCAGTATCATCCTTTCTTAAGGTAAGTGAAGAGAGGCTCAAAAAGGCCAAGTAAGAGGGCCAGCAGGCGGCATGGTGGGTAAGGTGCTGGACTCCTACATGGCTGACCACAGTTCGAGTCCTGGACGTGGTGGGCTGTAAATCATGCCAGGCATGTGTGCATGTGTGCCCAAATCCTGAAAGGAGAATGGAGGAGATGAGATTGTGGCATGGCCTCCCACTGGGGTGTGATTTCTCACTTTCTCTTTCTCTCTTGCAAGCATACATGCCCTATGGCAAAAATCTAAAAACAAAATAAAAAGCTAAGGAACTTGCTCAAACTCGCATAGCGGGTAAGTCATATAATAGAACTTTAAATTTAGGCCTTTCTGTTTTGTTTTTTTGCCTACATCATCTTATCGCTCTTAAATAGCTACCTTGTGCAGTGCCTTAGGAGGGCTGTCCTGAGTTAGCCGGTACGTACTGGGTGTCACGTATGTACGGAACACTTTTACAGACAATCTCTCATTTAATCCTAAACAGGATCCTAGGAGGTAAATGATTTTACTTCAATTTTATAGGAGAAAACAGAAACCCAAAGATGTTAAGTGAACTGTCCAAGATCGCCAGCTGAAGACTGAGGATGTAAGTGGGATTTGAACCCAGAGCTCTTTGCCCTTAGGTCTAGAGCCTTTTAACCTAGAACCACAAACATTAAGATCTTGGCCAACAGGGCTGATATCAATTAGGGAGCCTCTGAATGTATGTCAGAGCAAAATACTGGGCAGATCTCATTTGATCTGTGCAAGCACCTCAAGGATAATGATATAATTTTCAATATAGATTATAGACGAGAAAAACTGAGGCTTAGAGAGACTACGTGGCTAGTTCAAAAGTCAAACTCAAGAAATGGCTGGGTCACAGAGAGCCTACAGTGTCAAACTCTGGGCACTAAGTCTCATTCACTGTTAGAACATTTTAAAAATGTTATCTAATGGGGCTGGCAAGTGGCGTGGTGGTTAAGGGCACTGGACTCCAACATGGCCAACCATGACCTCAAGTCCTGGACCTGGTGGCTTTCTTTCTCATTTTCTCTCTCTCTCTTACTCTGTCTCTCTTATGGTCAAATTAAAATAAATAAATAAAGTTAAATAATTCTTTACAAAAAAGTCATCTAAAAGAGAGCAGGCATGTCAGATTTCTTTGGTAGCCACTGGCTCTTTATCTTGATTCTGAATATTAACTGAATGCCCCACAAGGAGGTTTGAGTGTGACAGAGGATAACCAATGATGCTCAGAGAGACGGGAACTGGGCATAGGCCTCACTCACCTGTGCGGAGCTTCAGGCACCCTAGATGGGGCCCGAGGTGCACACATGCCACTTAGAGGGTGAAGGCCAACTTAGACCATTGCTCGGCACTGACATGGAGAATCAGTTTTGATTTCTATTTTAAACGCCGTGGAGGGGAAGGAAACCCACACATGAACAGTGTGGTCAAGGGCTTACCGATGGGGGCTGCTTGGCCGGGAGGGCCGAGGCACTCCAAACGAAAGCTGGGTGAGAAGCCTAAGGGATGTGAGAAATTTAGGGGTGATTCTGGGCCCATCTAAGTCAGGTCCTTTTAGAGCCTCACTGGGCGCCAGACAGAATCAACCTGGAAGAACTGGTTACCTTCACTGGTCTCCTGAGGCCCTCTGGAACCGAGCCCCAGCCTACCTGCCTGGGGTCACTGCTTTCCTTTGCTCACTCCTGCTCCCTGAGCTCTAAGCATGCTCAGCTGTATGCTCCCACTGGTCCTGGCAGTGTCCTCCAGTCTCGGCAGCCCCGCCCCAGCCTGTCTCTCCCTCTGTGCCTTCTATTCTCAGCTCAAGGCTCACCTTCTCCTGGACACATTCTGTCTCTTCCTTTCTGCACCCCCAGCTGGGATGGGGGCTCCTCTGTGGGCACTCACAGCATCGGTGCACCTCCTGCATGGCCTCATAACCCCCCTCTCCCTACCAGAAACCCGTCTGTCCACCTCCGGGCGTGCACACTCTGTACACCCCCTTCCCCTCTGGTGTGAGCAAGCCCTGGAACAGGAACAGGGAAGGGTATCACACCTGCGATTACGTTACGTGATCTAAGACCATCATAACAGACCAGGCAGATTCTCCTGCTGGCCCTGAAGAAGCGAGCTGCCGCACTGCGAGAGGACCACATGGCTAGGGCCAATGCATGGCTTTCAGTGGCTGAGAAGGACTCAGGGCAACAGCCAGCAAAGAACTGGTGACCTTAGTCCTGGAATTGAATTCTGCCCAAACACGAGTAAGCTCAGAAGTGGATGCCGACTGCCCGACGACACTGCAGCCCCGGCCGACACCTTGATTTCAGACCTCAGGTCCTGAGCAGCGGCCCCTGCTGACATGTATCTAGGCTCCAGGACCAAACAAACTGTACATAGCGAATGCATGTGGTTTGTTTTGCTATAGGGCACGTGCATGCACTGGAGCGAGACAGAGAAACAGATACAGAGAAATCACTTCCTGGTGAGGGGTGGCCATGCTGCAATCCCTTCTCCTCCTTGTCTTGGGATTCAGGTATGCATGTACATGCACCTGCAGTGATTTTCAAACCACTGGGTGTCCAGGACTGGGAACTACTGTGGAATCCAGCCGCCTTAAATTCAGCCCCCAAATGTGTGTTTTTAAGCTGCTAAATATGTGATGATTTGTCATACAACAATAGAAAACGAATGTATTGCTTGAGTCCTGAGTCTACTCTGCTCCTTGAAGGCAGGGACAGGATCTTATATATATTTCCAGCTCCCCAACAGTGATAGATGCATAAGCAGCATTTTCTGAGTGATCCCATGGATTTAAAGATGAGCAACCTGAGTCCATGAGAAGGGAGAGACCTTGGCTGAGATTACGAACAGGGCAAGGACGTGGCTGGAGCTGGGACTGCTATCTGCCCCCTTTCTCCTTCATGCTGTTTCGTCTTTTCTCATGACCCACGGTGGTCGGTAACGTCTGTGTATGCACGGGAGTGCTCGAGGCCCTTCCACTGGTGCCTATGACTCTCCGAGAGACCACTGGCCAATGGAGCCACTGATACACCGTGCAGTCCTTCACTGACAAAAGTGGGACTCACAGAGCAAGGGATCTATTAGGTTGTCAGGAAAGTCATGATGCGTTTTTCTATGCAAAAGTGCATCATGAATTTCCTGACCCCCCACTACTTACAGAGCCACATGCAACGTCATTCATGCCAAGGCTGCTCACTTACTGGATTCCCAGATGAGACTTTGTGTGAGACTTTTCATATCTGGGTGCTTGTTCTTTCATTTTCTCATTCTCCAGTTATTCCTGATTAACCACAACTTGCATTTATTGCACACTTATTATATTCCAGGCACTGTTCTTGGCACTGTCCAGGCATTAACTCACTTATCCTTAGGGCAATGCAATGGAGTCTCACCCACAGGCCAGACAGGCATCTCTGCGGTGACGCAAAGACAGAATGAGCTGATTGAACTTTCTTCCTAATCATGTGAGCCGAGGGGGAATGACATGAAGGAAAATGGGGAAAGGGCAGCCATTGTAGGCCATGAGGAAACTGAAGAGGAAACTGTTAGCTAACTTAGGAGGCGGCCACACAGAATGGCCAGGTATAGCCTGAAAGAGTGACTTCACGGCTTCAATCCCCGTACCTTCCAGCAACCAGAAAGATGTTTTAAAAATATTTCTTAGATAATATAAATTTGCATAAATTTCTTCAACTACTTCTCACCACACTTAGAATGAAAACAGTATCTGAGGGGATCAGCAGTTAGCGTAATGGCTATGTCGCTGGACTCCCACGTAGTCGACCGCGGTTCGAGTCCCGGACCCGGTGGCTTAAAACCCACGCCGGGCGCATGTGCGTGCGTGCCCAAGATCCCAAGAGGAGAATGGAGGAGAGGGGACTGCGGTGTGACCATCCCCCCTGGGGGGTGATTTCTCGCTTTCTCTGTCTGTCTGGTGAGCGTACGCACCCTATAGTGGAAAAAAAAAAAAAAAAAAAACCTCTCCAAAAAAAAAAAAAAAAAAGAATATCTGATGAGTGCCTAATGTTCTATAATCTTATCTCATACTACTTTCCTCCCAATCTCATGCTATGCTTCAGCCACGCTAGTCTTCCGTTTTGTCTGTTTGTTTGTTTTTAATATGTGTATGTGTGCGTCCCATGACAGGGCTTTGCACTTAACTGTTTCATCTGCCTGGAAAACTCCTCTCTTAGCAACTCATGTGCTAGACTCCTTTTTTGATTCTCCAGGTCTCTAAGAAAATGTCCCCTCCACAGAGAGTTCCCCTGACCTCACTAAGTAAAAGAGGGTGCCCAACCTAGTACTGATATCGTCTATCCATGTTCCTTCCAAAGACGTATAGCAATTGTAATCATTTTATGGAATTGTTCATTGTGGTTTACAGCACTAGCCATGTTCTCAGCCCTGGCTGCACATGGCAAGCTTAAAACGAAACAATGCCCAGGGCTCTTCCTCACAGAGAGTCTTGCTTTAGTGGTCTGCAAGAAGCCTGGATATGAATTTGTTTAGAGATCCCCAGATGACACGATTTGTCCCTGGCGGCAGTTAAGAACGAGTGCATTAACCTGTAAATGGCATAGAGGTGAGGCTCGTTGTACTGCCTGGAAATGCTCGATGAGTGTTTGCTGAACAGTACCCAAATGAGGAAAGAAAGCAAGTGCTTTCCAGTGGTGGCTGGGGCTCTGGTCTGCACATTTCTAACCTTCCCTGGGAAATCTGAGTAGGGCTCTACCTCTATCTCCATCCTTCTCTCTATCCTCAAACACCAAAACAACAGTAGCAACAACCAAAGACAAGACAAGAGCCCTTGTCTTCAGTGCCAGAGAGGGGACGAGACCCAAGATCTACCTTAGCAGACTTCAACAACCTAAGTCTGGGAGGCCATCTCTTCCTTCTCCATTGGACCAACCAGCAAAGGGCAGCCATGAGGGGCCTTCGTTCAGATGGGTCCCGTGCACATACCTGTCCATGGACAGTTGAGCGACCAGGGTGACATCCGTGTTGTCTGTGGCAGGCTCGTACTCATAGTGCAAGAAATACAAGTGGGTACGGTGGACAGTGAACCGCTCTCGCCGGAACTCGTAACACAGGTCGTCTTCATCCAGCTCGGACAGCTGCTTCTGAAGCTGGAAGGTCAGAAAGAGGCCTTGGAAACAAGAATTGCTCTGAGGAGCCCAGTGACCTGCCATTGTGTTCGTCTTCCACTGACTTTACTACCTAGTGCATGTCATTGATGGGTCATATAGAGATGAAGGTGACTGCCATTTTTATTTTCCTCTGTAATCTAATCTAATTTCAAAAAAGATGATGATGATGATGATGGTGAAGGGCAAATGTCTTTGCCATCTCAGAAGTGAGCCTCCTCTTAAGCTAAGAACGATAGTGATGCTCATTGATAAATGTACAATGGCCATAAACTCCTTATGAACAAAGGAGAGATGCTTTCCTGGATGACTTAGCATGATTCCAAGTAACACAGAGACAAGGCACCCAGAGCTGAAAGGACCTCTGTGCGACCCAGTGCTTTTCTCTCACTAGAGCTACAGATTTCAATCTTTCCACCAGGTATTGGAAAGAAAAACAAAACAAACACATTAACAAAGCAAAACTCTCTTCTGTTCATTTCACTGCTTTAATCAGTCCTGGCACCCACTCTTTTTTCTCTCTCTGAAAGTCTGACTCCATTAATCTGCTTGTATTAGTCCTTTAACTAGCTCTCCTCTGCTCCTTCCTACCCACCTAGTGAGAATAGCAGGTTAACCTGCTCACAGGGAACTAAGGAGTTAGCATTTGAGATAAGCACCTGCTGCTATCAAGCAGGTCTGAAGATGCCTGTTTTATCGAGGAAGAATTGAAATTAAAAAGTACAAACAACCTGCAAAAAATTAATCTATAGTGATAGAAATCACATCTGTAGGTGTGGGGAGCAGGAATGAATGAACTGAGAAGAGGAGAGAAAGCTTTTGGGGTGACAGACATGTTCTACATCATGACTACAGCGATGATTACATAGGTGTGTACATTTGTGGACATTTCAACACACTACACTTAGAATGGGAAGACGTACTGTACGTGATTTGTATTCCCACAAAATTGACTTTTAAAAATATTAATCTGCCAAAGGTCACATGGCTGGTTCCAGCCTTTTTCCTCTTCCATCAGCCTTGTCTATCACATGAAATAAAACAGTTGAATATAGATTAAAGTTTATGTGGCTAGAGTTGTCAACCTAGCTGAAGGTACTAGGACATTTTCCCAGGAAGGTACATTTCTTAAATCTCCCAAACCAATGGAGTAGTAGTCAGTAAGAAAGTATACTGAGTTGCCTTTGTAGAGCCTTGTATCAGTTAATGCCATCGCCTTGACAGGTGATACTACAGCATTATTTCTCACAGTATCGTTACCTTTGCATGGTGCTTGCGAAAGAGGTAGTCTATTTTCCTGGCCCTTGAATCTGGCAGGATTGGTGACTTGTTTTTGCTAATGGAATGCAGGGAACATGGTGTTGTCCCAATGCTGAGGCTGGACCACAAGACATAGTATTTCTTGCACCTTTTCCACTGCCATGAGACAATGTCTAGGCTGGCCTGCTGCAGGATGAGGCACACCTGGGGCAGAGTAGATTCTCCCCAATGGCCCCAGTCATGTGAGCAAGTCCAGCCAAGATCAACGAAGCTGCCACAAGGAACCACTTCTTGTAGGCCACTGAGGTTTTACAGGGTTTGAGTGACAACCTAGAGCATAGAGTGGTATTTTGTGGGGGGCACTTTGTCATTATAGGGGCCTGTCCCACAGATTGAAAGACAGGTGTCTTCTAAGCACCTGCCCTGCCTACGGCATGTTTGTAGCATTCTCCAGAAAGCCCTGTTCAACTCCAAAAGCAACCACTTATTTCTGAATGCTGTTTAGGGAGTTAGCTGAGATCCAGTGATCTATGAAACATTCTCGGCTGTTGTTAACATTTTTAACTACTATAAGGATGCAAGCAGGGATATGTTTTAGCGTTTCACATTAATGTGATGTCCTTGCCTATTTAAAGATGCCCACCATGCCAATAGTTGGACCAATACAAGACCAGGAAGCTAGGATCCTCATTCTATCTAAGATACTATGAGCCAATAGACTCTTTCCAACCTGTAGGACTAAACCCAGATTTCCTTATTGACAATCACAGACTACTTTCTCTGAGCCATCACCCTGTCCTCTCACCAGCAATCCCTCTGTTCCCCAAATCTGCCTTTCTCTCCAAGCTTCCATGACTTCGTCCTGAAATATGTTTGTCCCTCTGTGCACTGTCTTCACTCACCTCACCCAACTTTTCCCTACCTGATGAGCCTTCCATTTACCGTTCAAGATTCAGTCGGGTCTTCTCTGTGAAATCTTTGCTGATCCCACTGGGTAAACTGGTCTATTTCTTCTCTGTGCCCCCAAAGCACTTGACTCCTAACTCCATTAAAGCACTTGTCAACTTGAACTGGGATTATTTAAAGGCTACTCCCCTGGTGAGAGTGTGACACTCTGTCACTTCCCCCAGCACACAGTGCCTAGTGCATGACAGGTGCTCAATATTTATGTGCTGTATGCATGAAAAAAACTTGCTGTACCTAAGCCTGTGATTACATTGATGTGAAGGTCCACTCTTCCAATTTTCCTTTTGTGTCCTCTAATTATATGCATAGACGATGATCAACGAGCCTATTTTTTTTTTTACTCCTCATAATCTTGTTTGTATTACATTGGATTGCATATAACTTTACAGTGTATTACATTGCTTTTTCAAAAGGGAATGCCATGCATGTCGGTCAATACAGAGACATTAATCTCCCCACTTCATCATTCAATATCTTTTCATTGTTTTTCCCAATCATTATTATTATTATTACAATTATTATTTTTTAAACAGTCAATCACTATTTCTCACTTTGCTTCTAAAAAGACTTTACCCATCATGAAATACTTCTCAGACCAATCCGGTTGAGAATACTATACACGTCATCATCAGCAGGTAATAAGCCATATCTATTTCCCACTAATGTCCTGCCAACGAGCCTATTCTTACCGTTATTTGCTCCTATATTTGCAATTCAAGAGTCTGTGATGGCTAACAGGATTCTGGAGAGCAAGTAAGCACAGACGAGGCAACATGCAAGATGCTGGGTATACATGCTACCCTTTACTCCTCAGAGCCCCTGGTGAGGCATTTGTAGCTTCTTCTGACAGTTGAGAATGCAGTTTCAAAATCTTGAGGCCACTCAGGGAGGTCAAACCTGGTTCTGTGTCCCTCCACAACCATGCTGCCTCTCTAGAAAAGGTGCTTGTAAGGCCGCAGGTGAAGGCATAGATGCGGCAGAGAGGCTGTCACTGGTTCTATCCTGTTCCTGTATGGATGATCTTGGGTGAGTGGGTCAGTCAGTTAACCTTTCTGAGCTTTGATTTTCTCCACTGTAAAATGGAGATAACAATAGCAACAGTAACAGTAATAATAATTCCAGGGGATGGCAGGAGGCTTCTAAGAGATGTTGCAGACAAAAAGTACAGTGTAGAAAGGAAAGGAAAGACTCAACAGATGTTATCTATTTTCATAGTTGTTATCACCACAGTTGGGAAAGGGGGATACTTGGACCCAGACAACATCTAGTGGGCATTTACTGTCATCAGACATCACCTGAAGGAGATTCAGGCAAGGGCTCACCAGGAAGGGAAGGTAGGAGCTGGATGAGCTGGGGTGGCCCTTCTGATTCATGGGTGTGAGAATGTCCCTGTGTCCTCCTGGAGAAACTCAAACATGCCTGGGGACCATAATGTTGCCTCCAGAAGGAAACTTAACTAAGTAATAGTCTTTTCACCTCCCTCACTTACTCTGCAAAAGAGTTCATGCAATTACTCCTCATCAGAAATAAATATCTGCAATGTTCTTTTCAAGAGCAGGGTTGACTTTGTGTGTGTGTTTAATAAAGAGTGCATGGCTCCAGTTCAATTAAGAAAGAAGTGAGATTATGTGTGGGTATATGAGTATGGACAGGTATGTGTGTGTGTGCATGTGTGTATGAGATTATGTGTGCATGTGTGCATGTTGCATGTTTAATACATCTGTAACAAGAGTACATGGCCCCAGTTCAATGAAGACAGAAGGGAGATTATGTGTGGATTTGTGTGTGTGTGTGTGTGTGTGTTTAATATATTAACATGAGTACATGGCTCCAGTTCATTGAAGATAGAGGTAAGATTATGAAGATAGAGGTAAGAGGATGTGTGTGTGTGTGTGTGTGTGTGTGTGTGTGTATGGGTAGGCATGTGGTGTAAGTGAGTATTTGATGAGGCTCTAAGTGTGTTTATTTTTACCACGTGAGAAAGAACACCAATCACCAGAACACAAGAAATTCATGTGTGTATGGGGGTTTCTCTTCCCCTTACACGCAGAGAAACATATCCTTGAGTTGGAAGAAAAAATATTCCTAGGTAAATGGCCCCAGGACCCATTTTCTAAAGAGCACCTCTACAGTGAGTTCCCAAAGGCTGGAGCTGTATCCCGCTCAGAATCCCCTGAACCTAGACTACCTATAGAGCATGCTGTATGCTCAACAAAGCTCTGTTGGATGTACTCAGCCACTGAGTACTAAAAAAGGGAGCAGTGACCACTGAAAGTGCTCCTGCCCCAGGCTGACCAGCAGTCCCGGGTGGGGGTGATAAGCAGCCTCCACATGGGAAATTCATGTATCAATAATGTGATTCAGGAGCATCCGTATCCCATGTTCACCTGTGGCTACTGCAGAGCATAAGGGGCAGGGTCCAGAGAATACTGCTGTCTACTTACCACACTGGGAACTGTGGAAAGTACATCAGGCACGAGGTCAGTCATACCTGTCTACAGGACTCTGAACTAACAAGATGCCATTTCTGAGACTTAATGCAGTTATCATCAACACAGTGGTTTGCATCTTTACTTGGCTAATATACACTAAGCACCTACCGTGTGCCTGGTACAGTGCTAAATGTTTACAGGTGCATTGCTTCATTAACTTAATTTTTCAGCACACATCTGTTTTCCAAAGGAGGAAACTGAGGCTGAAGGTTTCAGTAACCTGCTTCAGCTACCAAGAGGTAGACTGGGTTGAAAATCTCCTCTTTGGACCTCAAGCTGGGGACATTTCACAACTTAAGTACTTCTTCCCAGGAGATGCATGTGAAGATCAAATGGGATGATGGAAGACATAATGTTCTGTAGACAACACAGGCCATAAAAATGTATGTGCACTATAGACCCGACATAGCAAAAAGACAAGCAAACAAACAAACAAAACCACTAGAAAACAGACCGAAGGGAACAGATTACACTGTTAATTAAGATTTCCTCTGAGTGGTGGACTCAGAAATGAATTTTATTGGCTTCTTTATACTTCCCTGTGGTTAACTAATTCGCCGCAATTTCTTCCAATAAGTGAATGCATGTGTTGGGTCGTTAGAAAAGTCATGACATACTTTTTCTGTTTTTTGATGCAAAAATGCATCATGACTTTTCTGACCCAATAAAAGTGCTCTACAAACTGCACAGCACTACACAAACCTCAGCAATGTGGTTCTAGCTGTATTATGTACCTTTTCAAATTCTGTTCTGGGGTGACAATGCTAACTGCATGGCTGATGTTAGCTCAAGGAGAAGACTATAGAGACTCAAAAACTGCTTTCTTTTTCACCCAGGGTCTGTGTAATTTCTCTGGGGAGACACTGAGCTGGAGGGAGCACTTTCATTAACAGGGTCTGAATGCCAGTGCACTCCACTCTCTGGCCACAGAAGGAGCAGAGGACTCCTGACAAGTAAGTCACAGAAAGAAAAGACAGATTTCTCCTGAGATAAAATACATTTGCTAAATTGCTTCTCTGGGCAGTCAGTTGAGGCACAAGGAGATTTGGGCTCAAGGGAAAATGGCCCTTTAGGTAGTTTGCATTTATTTCTTCCCATTTTTAAGGACAGTGGCCTATGTTGACCTTTGAGCTGCAGAAAAAGAGGACTGGTCATGCCTGAAGGGGGGGAGAATGTGTCCCTGGGGCTCATGCTTAAGGGACTTGTGTTGGGCAAAACTACAAAGCAAGATAATGGGGAACCAGTTGGAAACTAAGACCTGATCTCTTCGACACTCATTTTCTATGTAACCTTGAGCAAGTCCTATCTCTCAGTAGTAAGACAAAGAGTTTGGGCTTCATAAAATAACTCTCCAGGATCATAGGCTCACTGGGTCATGTAAAGTGCAGGCAGATTCGAAGGCATTTTCTCATTTAATACTTGCACTAACTCTGTGATTTTGGGGGGGGGGGCACTCTCAGTCTTCTTTATTAGATAAAGACCTCCATCCTCTGGAAGATTCAGCCACTGATTTAAGGTTACACAACAGTGAACAAAGTGGCTGAGACTCACACCCAGGTGTACCCCTCTGAGGTCTTGGCAGTAACGAAGCCACAACAATGCCTAGTTAATCACTGTCTGGGGCCCTTTCTCATTCTAAGCCTAGATGACGCTGTGATTGTACAGGACTCCACACAGGTGCTTGCCCTGGCAGCAGTGGCATTCCACGCTCCCATAGCTGCATTCTCCTCTCTTCCTGGGCACACAACTAGAATGCCTTTTCACCTTCTTCACGGTTAAGATGGCTCTGCGGCTGAGGTCTGGTCAGTGCAACCACCTGGGCAGGAGACTCTGGCTAGTACGGGCATCCTTTTCAAGGCTTCCTCATGCACAATCCTCACTTTCTTTTCTTGGCTGACAGCTAGAGCAAGAGAACCCAGCTGAGGAGTCCAAGCTCGGTGGAGGGTGGAGCCACAAGATGGAAGGAGTCTAGGTGCCCAACCTGGAAAAAGGTCACCCACTCTGCAGCGACTCCCCACGGACTTTTGTGCCAGTAACAAATTTGTAGCATGCTGAGCCATTTTCCAGCTGCTTCAGTGACCTTAACAGGCATGCCTGGACTCTTCCAGCCAGTATGTGATGAAGACATAGTGCAAGGGACTGATCACGGAGTCAAAGAGGCTGCCTGTTCATTTCTTCTGGAGACACCTCTCCCTCTGATACTTTAGCCCTACGGTTGTAAGCACTGGTGGGCAAATTAACCCTCAAAAATGCTTTCTACTCTTGACTTACCTGCAATTTTTAGTGGCCTTTATATCCCTTATTTCATTTGTTCTTTCCTAATACCTGTACGAGCTAGGTGGGGTTGCCTTTATTGCTCTCGGTTGACAGATGAGAAAAGTAGGGCAACAGGAAATTGCTCAGAGAAGCTGGGATTCCAACTCCCATCTTCTGAAACCTTAATCCAGGGCTTTTCTCTGAGGTTTCTATGAAGCACTTACGTTTTATTAAACCACACAGACAGGTAGAGAAAGATCACTAGCTCACTGGTTGCCTGCTGTGTGCATCAATCAACAGGTTCCAGGGAACACACAGCATTTTTTACTGGGAAAACCTAACCACCAGCCACTTGCATTCTTTTGCAAGAGGGAAGAGTCTACATTTAGGTCTGCTCAAGAAGGCTTCAGAGAGGTCTGTCCAGCCCTGACCCAGCCTTGGAGGAAATAAGACAAAGGTGGACTCCTCCCTTCTAGGCATCAGTATTAATTCATACATACACACAATCAATAGGCTTTTATTTTATGCCAAGCTCTGTGCTAAGAATGGGGAATAAGCCCTAAATTATCCCCACAGTCTAAAAAGAGAGGTGAAGAAGTAGTCAGTAATCATAATACAGTGAAATCATACTGTGAATGAAACCCATGGAAGGGATGTGCTTTGTGGCACACTG
Source organism: Tupaia tana (assembly GCA_026018925.1). Lineage (NCBI taxonomy): Eukaryota > Metazoa > Chordata > Mammalia > Scandentia > Tupaiidae > Tupaia > Tupaia tana. Next base: position 212,564,782 of record JAKSZU010000006.1, read on the forward strand.
TCCTAAGCTCCCAACTTGCCTTTGCTGTTTTAGTCCTCCTAAGTCTCTCAGGTAGGAACACCTGAGATTCCTATTGTATAGATGAGAAAACTGAAGCTCAAGGCATTTTAGTAGATCACCTGAAATTGCACAGCTGGTGTTCCCACGATTGTACATGATGTAGTCTCATTCCAGAGCTGTATTTTTACCTACTGGACAATTAGGAGAGGCTACTAGTTGGAGGAAGATTCAGCCAAAAGCAGAAGCCTGGAGGGGCTGCTGTACAGGCACTGGAGGGTAAAGCACCCAGCAAGGGTGGAGTGATGACAAGAGAGCCTGGGGCACAGGAGGACTCCCTGTATGGTGGAGCTGGACAGGAACATGGGCCAGGCTAGGAGGGCGTGCCTGGGGCACAGACATCTATCCTGAGTCTCCTGACCCCATGGCTCCTCTTCCCTTCATCCACTCTGGGTGCTGTCGACCCTGTGATTAAAGAGTCAGTGGCATGCGGCATGCACGTGCAAGCAGGGATGCATCCTGGTTTTCCTCTGGGGCTTCTCTGGCATACAGCTGTTTCCACGGAGCCATCTGTTTCTTGGCATTGCTGTGCTGAGCGATGCCATGAAGTGTTTATAGAATCTGTTTATATGTGTCTTATTTCTAACTTTGGACTGAGCCACAGCGATGCTGCTGTCTCTTCCTTGGAATGGGATTACTATTGGGAACTTGACCCTGCCAGCAGCCCATCATCTTTGTAGCATGATGGACTTAAGCTTGGAAGTCTTCCTTGTTGGAGGCAAGCCAGTAGTCTCCAAGCGATTGGCAGAGCAGGTATACTAGACAAGCCATTGGTCACCACTCAAGAATAACTGCCTAGGTCCACAGCACTTTGCGTACCTTAATACCTTCACAGCCCCTAAGATAGCCAGGGGTGCATTTAGTTACTGGCCATTTTACAGGTGGGAAAACAAGGCTCATGGAAGGCTAGTTATGCCCAAAGTTGTAGATCTAGTCTAGGGCCAAATTTTCTGATTCCAAGTACAGGGATCTTTCAGGTACAATACAAACGCTTCAAGAACAGGACTTGTTGTAATTCATTTGTTCAACAAAATTTATTGAGCACATCCCAGGTGCCAGGCAGTCTTTCAGAGGCACTAAGACATATTGATGAACACAAGAGATAAACATGCAGTCATCTACATTCTAGTGGGGGGAAAACATAGTCAACAAAATAAGTAAGTCATGAGTATATTGAGTATATTGATTGGTGATAAGTGCAATGGAGAAAACACAGAGGAAGCAGCCTGGACAGGGAGTGCTGGGGTAGGAGGAGGGCAGTGAGATTTGAGATATGGGTGTGTTTTTGACAGCTGTAGAAAGACCACTCAAGTGCAAATCAGGGTTTCATACCAGTTCCTGCTCTGCCACCTACCCATCCTGTGACTTCAGCGCTCACAGCCTCCATTTCCTCCTCTATAAAATGGAGACAATAACTACCTCCTTGCAAGGTTAGTGAAAGAGTAAGAAAGACTAAGTAAAACAACTAGGAACATGCCAAATAACTTACTGTTATTGTGAAGTTACTTCTAAACCTGTTGCCACATCCAGTTGCAAAGTACGGCCCTGGACTTGTGGCTTCTAACTTGGGTTGCCTGGTTTCACACCATGGCCCCAGCACTTAGGGATGGTGTGATTTTGAGTGAAGAACTCATCATTTCTGAGCTTTGGTTTCCTTCTCTGGGAAATGACTCACAATGCCTCCCTCCCATGGTGATGAAGATTACAGTTGTATTTCCCTTTCTCTTTCCCTGCAGGAAACCTCCAATTCCCAAAGGCTGGAAGAAAGCAAAAAAAGGTTTTGGAGCAGCACAGAGAGCCTTCCTAAGGCAGAAGAGACTGGATGGTTAATACCCAGCACAGGAACGCTCAGCAAGCACTTCCTGTGCTCTGGGTAGGGGACTGATGCTGAGTACCTAGCCTGTATTTGGGAAGGATTCTGGTATTGGGTCTGGGTAAGTGGAGGGTGGGCATCCATTAGTGATGTCTGCTGTGGGCATGGAATAAGGGAGCATAAATCTGTAGACACTGATGTTGACTCACAATTCCACATATTTCAAAAACTTACTGGTGTCCAGTCTTATCTTTTTCATATTTGATATAATTTAGCTCTTAAAATCACAGTGAATAATTCTTTTACTACTGGTATTTATGAATTAAATGTATTTATGTTTCTTCCTTTGGCTGGCATGGGAAGGATAAAGGAGGTGAGCCTGGGAAGGGCTGTTCTGAAGCTGATAAACTGAAAGTGACAGCTGTCAGAAAGGAATCTGCAGAATAAGCAGCGAGAAGTCCGAGGCCACTTCCTGCCAGGATAAGTAGCATGTTCCCATCTGTGGCCAACCTCTGCTCCCTCCAGCCAACGCAGTGCATCCTTAGTCATCGAAAATTGTCAGCCTAGTTTAGTATACTTTGGTGACGAAGGGAAGCATATGCACTTTTGCAAGGTTCATAACCAAATTGATTAAGTCATACCTATTTTACTGGTTTTGAATTTAAACAAGTGAGCTTCCCTTATCTGAAAATTCCCTAAGGTGGTGCAAGGTCCTCTTGATGATAAAGGATCGTTCTACAAAAATAATGCTTACAGGGTTTCAGAGTAACAAGTTACAGAAACATTCCCTATTGTTACCTGGGCAACTGTCCTTTTCTGTTGCGCCAGAGGACAGGACTCAGACTGAGTCCTTTACAGAGGGGGTGATTTCTACTCAATTCTCTGGAGTTTTCCAGAGTGGAGTAAGCTGCCTTTGGTGAGGGTAGTGAGTTCCCTGTCTTAGGGAGGATTCAAGAAGCCAGATGCAAGTCTACTAGGGCTGCTGTGGAAGGATTTTCGAACAGAGATGGAGAATACCCATGATTATCCAACTGTCTTCTATGGAGGCCTCAGGTTCCCTGGATATGCTAAAGGGACTGGGCTGCTGAGGATAAGGGAGAGAAAAATGCTAATGTATGGAATTCTGGTCTCCATCCCTGCTTCGATGAACTAATAACCAATGCAGATGGAAGGCTTATTGCAATACACAAATTCATTCCCTGGTTCCAGGGAGAGAGGCCTAGACAAACCATGGGATAGGAGTGGGCTGTCTATCAGCTACTGTCATGCTACACCTCTGGGGGGCCTGTTCTCTTCTGAACCAAACTGCTGTATCCTCGAGCAATGGAGCCTGTCTGTCCTATCGTAGCTCCTCTCTGGAGTCAGGTCCCTGACTAGATCTATGCGTTTCTATTTGTACTTTTGGCAAATGGTCTCTTCTTCCTACCCTAAATTTCCTAGTTAGAGGGCTACCTGAGATTATGTGACTTAGAGCAAATGGGATGTCTCTCACATGCTTTACAGATTTCTAAGCAGCTCTCTAGGCAGCTCTGTCGGTCAGGCCTTCCAAGCAGAAGTGCTGATGAAACCCCAAACTTACTCATGGAACAGAATGTGATCGCGCAGGTGTGCAGTGTGGTTTATGAAACAACATATCCCGCAGGTTCTGGGGACCAAGTCCTTTTTTGTTGAGTTGACATATACTATCCAGAAAACACTATGAAGACAGCATCACTGTTTCCATGTATCAGATGGTAATCCTGAGACACAGAGCATTGATGTGACATCTTTGAGGTCACATGTCTGTTAAATAGTGACCGAAGTTACCGGAGAGCTCACATCCTTATCATTATCACTCCTCCAGTGGAAAAAAATATTAATGCAAAAGTTAACTTTATAATTCCCACACTGCCTCTGTCGGACTCAGAACCCCAGCAGTGGCCCCGAATGGGTCATGTTTGTGTTTAGCTCTGGTCTCCAGGGCTCATGCTGCTTCCTTCCTTTTACTGAGTCTACTCTCCAAGCCCCCTCCCTCCTCTTAGTCATTCTTCAAGCCTCACTTCTTCCAGGAAGTCTTCTCTGATGTAGCGTCTCACCCCTAGTTGTGTGGAATGGCCTTCCTGTGTGCTTGCAAAGTCCTATCACCACCCTGTACCCCTCAGAAGTCAAGCGCCGAGAGAGCCAGGCTCCCGTCTGCAATGCTCCCTGCAGGGTCACTAGCCCCGTGGTCTGGATGAATATCTGTGGGTTAGATGGTGCATCTTGAGACTCAGATACAGCCACTGGAGCCTGCTCGTGTCCTTTGTCTCCTCCAGGGTCCCACCGTTTGGGCATTGATCACCGCTCCACTGACCTCTTCCCAGCACTGAGAACATCCGCCTTCGGGCCAGATCCAAGATCTTACCCTTTCCCTCTGATTGTGTTTGCAGACAACACTTGACATGTGTGCAGACCAGGTGGTGAGCTCCCTGCAGAGCTGCGGCTCCTGGAGTATGATGTTTACAGACCTTCCCGCCCCAACCCCGCCGCTGCTAGCCGAGGCGTGGGGGAACCCAGCTGGAGTGGGCACAGCGGCCCGCGGTCTGAGTTATGAGAGCTACGTACACCTGCTTCCCTGTTCTCAGCACCCACAAACAACTCATCTGTTCTCCATTCCCGCCGTGACGCCTTAGCCCAGGGCCCTCTTGTCACCTTTCTGCCTGGGATGGGGGAATGCCTCTAAGAGTCTCCTGCCTCCACTCTTGTCCTTCTCACTCCATCCTTCACACTGATGTTTCTCAAATGTAAACCTGGCTATGATGAAAAGCCTTTGCTAGTTCTTCTGCCCAGAGGATAATGTCCAACCCCCGCATCTCAGCCGAGGCCCTCCCTGTCAGCTTCATTCTTAGCCCTGCTCCCGACACCTCCGTCCGGCCACACAGATGAATGTACGTTCTCTTCACTCTTCACGTCTTCCTCTGTCCGTCTCTCTATCTGGCACTTCGTTTTTCTCTCTTAAATTTGCTCAATACATCCCTCCAATAAATATTTATGAAGTGTTTATTCTGTGCTCAGTTCTATTCTAGGGAAGTGAGTCCCCAAAGTAAACAATACAACGTCTCTAATCTAAGCGTCTTATATTTTGGTCTTATATTTAAGAAGAAAACTAGGAAACAAATACATGGACCAGATAATCGCAGAGAGAAATATATGTTCTGACAAAGAGAAAACAGGGTGCCACAGAAATTCAGTTAAAAGGTTTACTTTGGAGGGGGGAAGGCAGGGGTAGGGAGAGTTTCTGAAGATGTCACATCTGAGATATCTAAACACCCAGGGACAAAGTGTTCGGGCAGATGGGAACAGCAAGCTAAAAGGCCCAGTGGTGAGTCTGGAAGGCAGAGGGAACAGGAAGGAGGCAGGTGTGGCTCCCATAGAGTGGTCAAGAGGGAGAGGGGATGGCGGCCATGGCAAGTGCTCAGAGAAGGCCATCCTATCATCCCTCCTCGCCCTGAGACAGCCTTTCCTCTCAGCTCTCTAAGACGCCGGAAACTTGCACAGAGGGACTGAGTCAGTCTCATTTCAAAACCAGTGCCCTGCCCAGCGCCTGGTAGATGGCCAGCCTTCACTCATGATTACTGAGCAAATAATACAGTCATGGGTCCGAGACAGACCACTGACAACTCTTTATCCAGAAGGTCCACCCAGGGGAAGTGGGTGGTAGAAAAGCTGGTGTGTCCTCTATGAAAGGAGTCCCACTTCTGTGACACTGAGAGTACCCACTGGGACAATGACTGACTGATGGTTCCTCCTGCAAGGCTTTTAATCCAGACCTACTCCCTGAAGGGGGAAAAAAGGAGCAAGAGAATAGTTTTCATTTAGTGTCTGGAAAAAAGTGTCGAATGGATACTCGAGAGTAGGTGAGAAATGACGTATAAAGTACATAATGCATGTCTGCCATGAGTTAGATGCTCAAAAAATATTTGCTACCCGCTCTTTCCTTGACCCTAGGGGGTGAGGAGGGAAAAAATTGATTTGAGCAAAGAGAACTGAATGAAAAACCGAAAGGACACAGTGCCTGTAGAAGCCTCTGAGAGCACCCAGACCCTGCGAGAGTTCAAGTGCTTCGGGGTCTTCTCTCCTCTACTGCCGCTTGTGAAGAGGGACAGAACCAAGAAGGCATCTCCGGGGAGTGGAGGAGGGCCAGAGCCAGCGGCGACTCTGTGTGACGTGGGGACTTCACAACACAGAGCAGGGTGGCACTGTGCCCAGAGTCATCCTAATATAAGGCCAGGCGAGTGCATGCCTGCCACCTGACACCAGAACCAAGTCCCATGACATTCACGATAACCATAAAGCAATCACAGTAATGGGAGTAATGAAAATCCTGGCCCTTCTGACAACCCCTTTCAATCTGGCTACACCCACCCGACCCCTCCGGCTCCAGCTCCTGTGCACAGCGGCCATCCTTCTGCTCTTCACAATGACCTCCTGTCCCAGGGTCTTTGCACCAGCTAAACCTCCACCTGGAATGCTCTTCCCTCACGTTTCCACACAGACTATTCTTGTCATTCGGGTTTCAGATTTAAGGGCACTTCATGGACACCCTCCCCGAGTCCCCCAGCCCACGGGGCTGCTTGCAGCTCACTCTGACAGTGCCATGCAGCGCCTGCACTGGCCGCCAGTTTCCTGACTGCGGTTTTAACTCTGTCTGCTCCCTGAGAACACGAGGACCACGAGAGCAAGGGCCACTGTCCTTTCTCACCCCTCAGTACCTGGTGCGCACAATAAGGGAAGCCCCTCAGCAGACGTCTGCTGACCAAATGAATGAACCAATTATTTCTGTGTCAGACACTGAATCAAGAAAAGAGCAGGTAGCAAATACATTTTGAGCATCTAGCTCACGGCAGACATGCGTTACGTACTTTATACATCATTTCTCACCTACTCTCAAAATATCCCTATGAAGGTTTTAAGCCCATTTGACAGTTCAGAAAACTGAAGCACAGAGAGGCTGGACAAGTCGTGTGAGGTCACACAAGTCAACACTGGGAAAATAATTAAAGCCAAACCCAGGCCAGCTTGGGCCCACCTGCCCTGTTTTTTTCTGTTACATTGCTCTTTCCTAAGAATTGTTTTGCTACTGTGTGACCATGAGCAACTTGGTTAACCTCTCTGTGCCTTAAGTTCTCCAACTCTAAAAGACAATTTCTACGAACATCAAATGAGAGAAACATTTGGTAAAACTATAAATGGTGAAGAAATAGGAATAGGGCAGATGGTATATAGCTATGCCTGGGAGTAGCCTCCTGGCACGTCTTGCCCTGTGCTGACTCCTCAGAGGTCAGTTCCGTGGGAAGATCTCGTTTAGTGCCACCCGACACACTGCATCCCAGGTCTCCCATGTTAATGTCACACCCACAGAGACCTTGGTGGCTCCTGGCCATGGCAGACACAGCCTGTGGACATACTATCATATCTGCTCTTTTCGCTGCTTGGAGTTACCTGTGACCTCACTTACTCAGGGACTTCTGTACCCACAGCGATGTGACCTGCTCACATGCTTGCCTCCCCTTCTAGGCAGCAGATACCCAGGGCAGAGATGGCGTTGGGGTCATCTGGGTCCTGCCCCGAGCCTGACTCAGGGCCTGGCACCCCGGACGTCCTCAACAGACGAGCAGAGGGGATGCCTTCTGGCAGAGCCCGCAGAGCCACTTACATTCTCACTGTTGACATCGGCCTCGCTGGGGCAGCCAAACAGCTCCCGCCGCAGAAGGTTGCCGTCATACTCCAGGAAGGTCAGGTAGAGGTTGCGGAAAAACTCCACATGCTTGTTCTTCACCCGGAGCTTCTTGGGGGAGTTCCAGTGGATGACCTGGTGGGTGACAGGGAGGCGGTCAGGCAGGGAGGGTTGCATGTGGAGGAAGCCAATGCTTTGCGCCGGGCTGGCAGTTTTTGTAGGCTGCTCGCTCATTCCTTCATTCAACGTTTATGGTAGACAGGCTAACAGAAGAGCTTCCAGTTGCTGGTTCACATCCTGCCTCTGTTCTAGGTAGCCATGTAGTCGTTTAACCTAGGCAGGCTACTTAATCTCTTGGTGCCTCAGTTTCCTCTCTCTGCACTGGGGGATAGTAGGATCCTGACTGTGCTGGTTATTACTCTAAGGCCTGTCAGCTTCAAAACTGCTGTGTGGGGACCAGCAGTTGGCATAATGGCTATGTTGCTGAACTCCCACGTAATCGACTGCGGTTTGAGTCCCGGACCCGGTGGCTTAAACGCACGCCGGGTGCGTGTGCATGCGTGCCCAAGATCCTGAGAGGAGAATGAAGGAGAAGGGGTTATGGCATGGCCATGTCCCCTGGGGGGGTGATTTCTCGTTTTCTATCTCTCTGTCTCTCTCTGTCTTTCTGGTGAGCACACGCGCCCTATAGCAAAAAACCTCTCCAAAAAAAAAAAAAAAGAAAAGAAAAAAGAAAAAACTGCTGTGTGGTAGGGACATGAGTGGGAGACTAAGCATTCAGAGGAGAGAGATGGCCTTTGCTCCTCCCCATGGTTCCTGTTCCTGCAAGTCCTCCCTGACCCTAACCCCCACCCCAATCTCCTTCCTCGCCCCAGCAGCGCCACTTCTTCCCTTTGCCCTAGCAAAATCCACTCTGCAGTTTTCCAACTAGAACCAGCTTCCCTGTCCACTTCTCTACCCAGCGGCGCTGCCTCTGGAATCAGCTGGGTAGGAGGTCTTGTTCTTAACTGGAGTTGTAATGATCTCTCCTCTCTGTTTCTTCCACTCCAGGGGTGGTAGCTGTTTCCTGTCATTTCCTATTGTATTCTTAGGCACCACTTCATGCCTAGTTACCATTTTTAAAGACTAAATTCTCTATTGAAATAATTGGTATGTTTTCTGCCTCCAGCCAGGACTCTGACTGATCTCCCTGTCTCAGAGAGCAGTTGTGGAAAAGAACCAAGATGATGTGTGTAAAGCGTGCAAGTAGTGCCCAGCTTAGGGTGAGTGAGCAGGAGATGCTGGCTCTGACTACGTAGAACCTACAGTGTACCAGGCGGGAGAGGGCTGGAGGCAGGAGACGTCTGCTCACGGTCTGTGGGAACACATGTCACAATCAGGTAACCAGAAATCATATGGAGGGAGGCTCGAAAGGAAATGACAGCTCGAGAATGCTCAGAGAAGCATCTAGAAGGAAATGGCTGTGCTGGGCTTGAAGAATGGGCAGGAGTTTCTGTCCCACAGGGTCTGAGATAAAGGGGGGATGCACGGAGGATGGGGTTCATTTGCAAAATGAGAGGTTGTGTGTCATACAGTTGGAGCAGAATGGGAGAAGATGCATATGATAGCATCAGGGAGTGGGTGAAGTAGGAACCTTGCACATTGGTTATAACTCTGCTGTAGTTTCCAGTTATGAGATGAGGCCTTGGGGATACAAGTTCTGAATTGGTTGGAAAGACAGGAAAAAAAAAGAATCTGGGAAAAGCAACTGAATATTTATAGAGTATTTCATATGTGCTAATATCTGTCCTAAGCATTTTATTATTAATATTTAGTAGCATTCATGATTAGCATTAACAAGGAGTAATTATTACTATATAATAACTACTAGTAATAAATAATTTGTATTCACTTATTTAATACTCATAACAAGACCCTGGGGGCGGCCCTGTTATCAAACCCTTTCTGCAGATGGGGATTGAGAGGCACACTTTGCAATGTGTCTGTGGTCACAGGGGTTTAGGTTCGGAAGCTCAGCCGCCTGGCTCCAAAGTGCTGCCTAACCATTCACTGATCTGCATGGTCTCCATGGTCAGCCCTGGGCGGCCAGGAAGTGTTCTAGGGACAGAGGTGACGGATGGCTGGGCCAGTCCAATGGGTTCTCACAGCAGAGGGACAAAGATTAGACCTTAAATGATGGGATAGAAGCAGAGTGTCAGAGGGGACAAGCAGAATGGGCCTACCTGTGGGACATGGTGTGGTATCAAGGACAGCAGACACAGGAAAGGATCCCAAGGGGCAATGGTAACCTTGGTCATAAATGGTCACATTCCCAATGTTTCATGGCAGATGCCAAGGCAAAGTGGGCCTGTGACATGGGGCCCAGAGTGGACCCTGGTTTTCAGGGACCCCTGGTAGGATATACCTGTAACGTGAAAGGGGGCCACCTGCACTGAGCGTGCCCTGCTCATTCCTTGAGGGGCGGGTTGGCTGGGGCCTCAAGGGTCGCTTGAACACTTCACCAGGTATTTTACATCCAGTTGCTTCTTCTAATCCTGGCACTGTCCCTAGCGAGGTATGCAATTTTAAAGATGAAGAAACAAAGTAGCTTGTCCAGGGCCACCTAGCTGGTAAAGGGGGACGCTGGGCTTCAAACACAAATATGTCTGATTCCAAAGCCATACTCTTTCCTCAAACTGTGGAACAGGAGAAGCTGGTATTGAAAACTCCCCTTTCAGCCTTTATCGGATTATTAGAAAACCACATAGCTCTCATTTTCCATCATAGCCCCAATTCTCTTCTCCTGTGGGATTTGGATAGCATATTTAATGTACCAACTGAATGTCAGGTCCCCCTAAATCCATATATTAAAATCCTAATCCCCAAGGGGATGATGGTATCCAGGAGGCAAGGAAGTCATAAGAGCTCTGCCTAGGAGTGAGTGGGATCCCTTATCAAAGATACCCCACAAGCTCTCTCACCCCTTCCACCATGTGAGGACACAGAGAAAGTGTCATGTATGTAACCAGAAAGTGAACCCTCAACAAAACGCCGAATCTGCAGGCACCTTGATCTTGAACTTCCCAGAGTCCAGACTGTGATAAATGTCTGTTTACAAGCCACTCAGCTTATGGTGCTTTGCTAGAGCAGCTGAAACAATATAAGACACTACTGAGCAAAGAAACTGGGTGTTGACAGCTCAGTCACTTCTTGCTTCCCTCCTCCAGCGAGTTCTTTCTCCAAGAAGCTGTGGTAGGGTCCAGGCCCTGCTGGCTACGGGAGGCTGAAAGTCCCACCTTCTTCTGCCCTCTCCTTTAGGATCTGCAATTCCCCTTGAAACTGGCTGGGTAAATACTACTCTGAAAGACTAATTCTCTCTCTCATAGTACGGTGAATAAGAAGAAGATTGTTTGGTCCAAACCAGCCACGGTATGGTAGCCAGAGTGACAAGTGTGAATCTCAGAAGAGTTGAGGTTTACTGGCTGTGTGTGTTCTCAGGCCACGTGTCTCCTTTTGTAGACCCTCAGTATCCTCAGGTGCAAGGTGGGGGTCAGAAGCCTGACCTAGTTAAGAGGGCTAACCAAATGCTCAGCACAGTGCCTGAGTGTCGGAAAGACTGTGTAAGTGTGAGTTCCTCCTCCCTCACAGATGGGGCAACTGGACTACACACCTAGTGTTTGACCCTCCTTTTCTCTCTTGCCAGAATGCTGTCTGCTGCAATAAGGAAGGAAGCAGACTCTGAGCATTCAGGAGGGTGCAGAAAGGGACAGCCCCACATGGGAACGCTACTATTTGAAGAAGCTTGCATTTCAGCGAAGGATGAGTGTGCACTATGCAGTTGTCTTCCTGAGCCTTTTGAAGGGTACCAGAGGGAAGACTCTCATGAGAATAGATCCAACTGGGGTGTAAGAAGATCCTGAGCCATGCATTAAACTAATTGCATGTGGGCTGGTGTCACTCACACCCAGTGGGGATCACGTCTTCACTGAGAATGACTTTGGGGCCTGCCAAGTGCTGAGCCAGCAGGAAGGTTGATAGATATGCATCTGACTCAGGAAACTCGGGCTTCCTAAATAGGGGAAACTTTAACTAAGTGAAAATAAGGGTTGGCTATGGGCCCCTAGACAGACAAACCTTAATGGATTGTGCACAAATCTGCTAGGTACTTTTGCGATGCTGTCTCATTAAACCCTCCAAATAAGCTGTTTCAATCTCATTGTCCACTTGATGGAAATGCTATTTGACTTTCCCACATCTCACAGGCACTAAGATACAGACTTGAGACTTGAAGCAAGTGTCAAACCCTAAGCCTGAGGTTCTTACCTACAATCATGTCTGGTCTTGATGGGCTGAGCATTTTATACATGAGCAAAGTGAGGTGTACAGAGGGGAGAGGTGACTTGCCCCAAATTCCATGGTGAGTGTGGGCCAGTGAGGGCTAGGACTACCACCCAGGACTCAGTGCCCCCATCTACCTCAAACCGTCTCTCATTCCATCATGTCTTATTTCCTTCTACACATCTCTGGTGATCTGCATTCAGATCTTCCTTTTGCATCTAAGAGTTTTGTTTTGTTTGTTTGTTTTGGCCAGAGGGCACACATGTGCTTGGCAGACAGAGGGGAGATGAGAAAGCACCTCCCCCACCATGAGGAATGGTCATGTCGCAATCTCTGCTCCTCCATTTCTCCCCTCTTTTTGGGATTCTGAGCATTCACATATACTTACCCAGCACGTTTTTTAAGCCACTGAGACCATGACTCCAACCATGAGGTTGGCCATGTGGGATCCAGATACGTCAACTGTCAGGCTATGAGTTGGCACTGCACCTGAATTTTTTTTTTTTTTGGAGAGGTTTTTTGCTATAGGGCGCATGCGCTCGCCAGACAGAGAGAGACATAGAGACAGAAAGCGAGAAATCACCCCCCCAGGGGGGATGGCCACGCCGCAATCCCTTCTCCTCCATTCTCCTCTCGGGATCTTGGGCACGCACGCACACGCGCCCGGCGTGAGTTTTAAGCCACCAGGTCCGGGACACAAACCGTGGTCGACTACGTGGGAGTCCAGCAACATAGCCATTACGCTAACTGCTGGTTCCCTGCACCTGAATTTTGAATCATTAGAACATAGAATACTCCATTACCTACTTTGTACTATGTTCTAGAGAAATAAATAATAGCTATTATTTATCTTGTACCCATTATATTAGAGGACACACACACACACACACACAATCACATTTAATCTTTGAAATGACCTGGTAAGGTTGTTTCTATGGTTATCCTCATTTTATGGATGCTGAGTCTGAGGCTCAGACTAGCCCGGGGTCACAAAGCCAGTAAGCAGTCAAGCCTAATACAAGATCAGATCTGTCTTGTTCTAAGATCTTTTTCTTTCCACTGCATCATTTACACACCCAATAACTATTAAAATGAGCACTGATTATGTGCCAGGCACTGATCTAGGGCTGTGAATGTGAGGTGAACACAAGAGACCACATAATTTTCTTTCTGGGATTTACAACTTAGAGAAAAAGGCAGGCATTAAGTAATCTTCCATTTAAATGACAAGTATGATATGCATTTCCAGAGAAAGGTTGTTAGTGACTTTTTTTTTTTTTTTTCTTTCTGGGATGGTCCATTTTAACTGAAAAGTAACCAAGGCCCAGAGTGAGAAAGTGACTTGTCCAGAGACACACAGCTGATGTAAAAATAGATGCCGACTTGTGTCTCTTGGGCCACTGCTACTTCTACTAAACCACACTTCTGACTCTGAAAATATGACTTAGGATTTGTCTGGTAGATATTTCTGAGCAGCATTCTTCTGACAACTGAGAAATGTCATTTTCTTCCTTGAGGGACAGAATCAACCATGACTGCTGGCTTGGGGGCAGCAAGCTGGTGGTGCAGAAGACATTTACTGCCACTCTTTCCCACCTAGGAAAGTGACACTGGAGGATGTGCCCCAAATAGATTTTGGTGAAGAGTTGGTAAGAGCATGTGGATCTTCAAGGCTCATTCTCTATTCTGAAGCACATTAGCACAGCAATGCTAATTGTTATTGGCAGCAGCTAACTGGTGTTAGACGCACACAATCTGTCCAGCCTGCTCTGGGCTCTCCACTTGTAATAGCTCATTTATATTTTAAAACTTATTTATTTAATTTATTATTATTTTAAAAATTTGCTTATGAGAGAGAGAGAGAGAGAGAGAGAGAGCGAGCGAGCGCCAGCAGGCCCAAGACTTGAACTGCGGTTGCGGTTGACCGTGTGGGAGTCCAGTGCCTTAATCACCACACCACCTGCTGGCCCCACCCATTTATTTTTTTACACAACCCTATGCAATGAGTGATGTCTCATCATGGCACCTGCAGATATGCAAAGCTTAGAAAATTGCCCCAAGTTACACAGCTAGAAAGTGGGAGAGTCAAGATTGGAAACTAAGTGGATAGAGACATAAGGAATCTGTGTCTCTAGCGCTCCCAAATCTATAATCATTAAATAAATCTGTTTGCAGAAATGAACATGAGATTTACAAAAGATGACAGGATCAAAGAGGAAACCTAGTTTCCCTTCCTAACACCCATCATGGGATACTAAAACTGCAGGGTGATTTAGGGCTTCCCAGATTTGAGGGCTGAGACTCCTGTCCAACATGGAGCAGAGAGAGAGGCAGTGAGGCTGCATGCTAGGTGGGCAGCACCTGGGCCCCATGGGTGTGATATGATTGGATCTGAAATGTCTGTAATGGCTTAGGCTATGTGAAGGCTCGGAGTCAGCCTGTAGTGAGCCAGAGAAAATTGACAGAAATTGATTACTGTCCGGGAAACTTCAATATCAACTGAAATGTTGGCAAAAGTCAATGTGATTAAAGGAGAAACAAGAAACCCCTCGAGGACACAGGAAAAAGAGGCTCAAAGCCAGACACAAGGCACTGTGAAAGTATAAGGTTAAGGAAAGAATTCAGCCAAAACTTTGATCCTGAAGCACTCAGGCCCCAGAGGGTTCATAAAAGTAATTTATGGTGGAAAAAGAGTTAAGAAATGATAGGAGGTGAATAAGAACATGGATCTGATCTCTTCTAAGCAACTAAGTGACGATGGAAAGTAAGTCTCCATCTCAAGACTCTCACTGACTGTAAGCGGCAGAAGAACATCTATACTCCCCAACCCAATAGGGAAGCATGTGGTGAACTGTCCCATCGACAGTTCCCACTCTATCTCCAGGCTAAAAGACACTTCGGTATTTTATGACTGTGCCTTTGCATATCCTTCTCCCCTCCTTAGAATGTCCTAGTTCTTCACCATGTGCATGCCTGCTCACCCCTCCCAGGCTTTCCCCAACTGCTTGTAACAGAAGTTTGTCTCCCGATGTTTCTCTCTCCCTACTCCATTCTTCAATCCTAACAAGACACTAACGTTGTTTGTAGGTGCCATGTTCCAACTCCTTTGAATGGATAATGATTTATTTCAGATCTAAGTCAAGTCTTAAGCAAATTTCTCTTAATATTTTTTGATAATTGATTTATTAAAGCTAAAATGGCTTTTCTTGAAATTAAAAAAATATATTAAAAATATCTATTTAATGACGGCAGTAAATTACGTAGGCTTGGCTCGGTGCTACTTTTATAGTATGTTCATTCTACCCACTGAGTTTCATGCCTAAAGTCAGATGGACATGTGTCCACAGATATACATATATCAGCTGAACTTGCTATTGAAAGTATTTAGATTAATTAATATATTCTGTCAATCAACAAAATGTGGGAGGAAAAAAGGCATGGAAAGCAATTGTAGATACCAGAGACAGTGTGGGAGGAGGGTGGGAAATGGCAGAAGGTAAAAAGTAGGGAATCAAAAAAAAATAAAAGGGACCAGCAGTCAGCATAATGGCTATGTTGCTGGGACTCCCATGTAGCTGACCATGGTTCAAGTCCTGGACCTGGTGGCTTAAACTCACGCCGGGTGCGTGTGAGTGCATGCCCAATATCCCAAGAGGAGAATGGAGGAGAAGGAATAGCCATCCCCTGTGTGTGTGTGTGTGTGTGTGTGTGTGTGTGTGATTTCTCTCTTTCTGTCTCTCTGTCTCTCTCTGTCTCTCTGGCGAGCGCATGCACCCTATAGCAAAAACCTCTCCAAAAAAGAATTGGAAAATTATTTTTTGATGATAACATGTATGATTAAGCCAATATGCAGTGCATTATGGATGGGAAATCACATTTTGTATGCTGTGCTGATGTACAGTGAATGAATGTAAAGTACATTAATTAAAAAAAAAAGATGTAAGTTATGATGATCCTAGTCTCTTTTTCAAGACTCCCATAAAGCTTGGGGTGAGCATGTGACTCACAATAGTCCAAAGAGATACAGGGGGAAGCAACTGATTTCCTAATAAAAGGCTCAAATTGGGCTGGTACCATCCTCCTCTCATCCCATCTACCTTTCTATTATGAAGAGGTATGATGACTGGAACCATGAACGCCATTCCATAACCATGAAGAAGAGATCCACTCATTGTTGACCTATGAACCAAAATCTCTAGCTGCCTACTCCATAATTCCTAGGTAAAAAAAATTCAAACCCCTTTCATTTATTTCAAAGTACTAGAAACTGGGTTTTCTTATGCTCACTGTAAGCATTCCTAATGTAACACCCAGGTCAGTTGCTGGGTCCTTCCTTGGTGTCTCATAGACTCTTGGAGTTAGCTCCATCAGAAAACTCATCACACGTTCTTATAGTTATTTATTTACATGCCTGCACCTGGCAGCATTGGAATGTGAATTTCTAGGCTGGCAGGGAGCGTGACTTCTTATTCTGCCAGAGTGCCACAGTACAGGGCAGGTGGTTAGTATTCGACAGCTGCCCTTTGGTTCAAGAATGGAAATCATGATGATGACATTCTCAATAATCCTCACATTCTGTCTGTCCACAGTAAATCAGTTAGAAAAGCCTTATTAATGTGGGCTTTAGAATGGAGAAACGTGTCCCCCTCTTCTTTGTCTAAGGGCCAAACAGCTTGTCATTTCTCCTCGAAGTAGTTTAAGCTCCCTCTTGTCGTATCTTCTTGTATGGTATTTCACAGAGAAGACAATGTTTTCGCAAGTTGCTTTCCTTGTCATCTTCAGGATTATGAGGCACGGTAGAAAAGGGTGAGCAGACAGATCTACATGCCAGACCAGCTCCAGCTCTTATCAGCTGCACATGGTTGCCTAAGATCAGGAAGTGGCCCCTCATCTGTAAAAGAGGCATGACAACCTCTGCCTTGCAGAGTTGCGGTCAAGGTCAGGACTGATGAAATGACAAACATGAAGGCATATTTTATGTGTTCATTCAATTACAAAAGAAGTCTGGTTAAGACTTCATGAACCAGAGACCTTACTACCCGGGATGGATGAAAAATAACCTCGATGGCAAGAGTAGAAATGAGAAACAAAATTTTATTTTATTTAAGAATTTTTTTTGAGAGATTTTTGCTATAGAGCACATGTACTCCCCAGAGAGACAGAGAGACAGAAAGTGAGAAAGCGCCTCCCAGAGAGGCTGGCCACGTTGCAATCCCTTCTCTTACATTCTCCTCGCAGGATTTTGAGCATGCATGCATATTCATTTGGTGTAGTTTAATGCCACCAGGTCTGGGACTTGAATAGTGGTTGACAATGTGGGAGTCCAGTGATGAAACCATTACATCATCTGCAGGTCCCAGAAACAAGATGTTAAATAAGGGACTGCAGATGGTCACAGATGCTGAGGGACAAGTGTAGAGAAGGTACACAATATAGCCCACAGACGCCACAGCAGGACAGGGCTCCTTCTGACTATACATCAGGGAGATCCCTGAAGAGGCTTGTTAGGAAGACAAACATTTTAAGATGGGTTTAATATATCAGAGAGTACTAAAAGGCAGAGGAGCAAGGCTTTGGTCCCTTAATACCCTGGTTCAAATTTTACACCTGCCTCCTACCAACTCTGTTATTCAAAAGACTTAATATGTTTGAACTTCTATTTTTCTATCTGTTAAAAGAAAAGAACATCTGTTGTAGAGGATCAATGAGACAAAAGACACCAAGACATTGTTGTGGTTAATTTTGTGGCATCTTGACTGGATTATATGGTTCCCAGAGTTTTTAAAATTTTTTTCCTGAGAGAGATTTTTGCTATAGGGTGCATGCATTCACTGAAGAGACAGAGAGAGACAGAGAGATAGAAAGTGAAAAATCACCCTGCAGGAGGGCTGGCCACGTTGCAATCCCTTCTCTACCATTTTCCTCTAGGGACTTTGGGCACATACACACACACACACACACACACCTACCCGGTGTGAGTTTTAAGTTATCCGGTCCGGGAATCGAACCACTTTGACTATGTGGGAGTCCAGAGACATAACCATTATGCCATTTGCTGGCCCCAAGGGTACCCAGATATTTGGTCAAATATTGCTTCTGGAAGCGTCTGTGAGAGAGTTTTTAGATGAGATTAGCATTTGAATTACTGGACACAATAAACCAGGTTCCCCCACTGTGGGTGAACCTCATCGAACCTGCTGAATGCGGGGAGGGAATGAAAGGCAGAGGAAGGAGAAACTGCTCTTGTCCTGCCTTCCTGTTTGGGATGGTATCTCTGTCTTCTCCTTCCCTCAGACTGAGACATCGTCAGCTCTCCTGGTTCTCAGGCCTTCCAACTTGGACCAAATTACATCACCAGCATTCCCGGGTCTCCCGCTTGCAGACTGTAGTTTGTGGGACTTTTCTCCCTCCATAATCTTGTGACCCAATTCTTCACAATAAATTTCTCTAGATAGACATAGATCTATCTCCCATTGGTTCTATTTTGCTAGAGAACCTAATATAGGTATCTGCCATGGATTCTGGAGATGTGTGCTTGGGATGTGTAAATCAAGTCTCTGGAATATACGTACTTCTGATTGCACGTGATGGTCTCGCTGAGGAAGGCTCGGCACTGTCTGACAGCCTGGACTGATGGATCCTTGAATGTAACACCTGAGCTGAGTCCACCTTTGTATGCAATGGGAGGCAGAGTAACATTTGTTGACAGCTGATGGAATCTACTGCAGATTCCCCCTCCCTCCCATCAACTGCTGAAGCTTCTATTACATTCCTTCCTGTTTCTGACAATGACCAGGTGCTGTTATTAAATAAAAATGGTGTCCGTGATACCAAGATGTCTCTTAAAGCCACAAATGCTCTGCCATGGTGTGCAGTTTGGGGCTGATCCTGGCACTCATGACTTTCCTTCTAGTCACAGATTTCTTTATTTTTTTTTTTTTGGAGAGGTTTGCTATGGGGAGTGTGTGCTCACCAGAAAGACAGAGAGAAACAGAGAGACAGAATGTGAGAAATCACCCCCCAGGGGGGATAGCCACACTGCAATCCCTTCTCCTCTATTCTCCTCTCAGGATCTTGGGCACACATGCACATGCGCTTGGTGTGAATTTAAGCTACTGGGTCTGGGACTGGAACTGCGGTTGACTACATGGGAGTCCAGCGACATAGCCATTACGCCAACTGCTGGTCCCACTACTCACAGATTTCTACTGCTTCTGGGTTTTTCTAAGTCCCAGGATCCATCCTCCCCCACCAACCGAAACCGAAACCCAAAACCAAACAAAAAAAAAACAAAGAAACAAACAAAAATCCTTCCCAGGCAAAAATATATCATTGTCTAGGAAAGGGAAAGAAAAAAGACTAAACTCACTGATTATTTATTCCCTTCACCTGGGAAATGTAGATAGAACCACAGGCCAGCGCATGAATCTGAGGCCCTGTCCATATCCTATCTTTTTTTTTTTTTCTCTCTGTCATCTGTAACATTTCTTAATCTTTCCTACCTAGAAAGGTAAATGTTGAGAAGAAAGAAAAATAATAAGAAAATGGATACCCTTTGTAATATTCAAGACTGGGATGATCACGGATCTGTGAGATCTAGCTGTATTCCCTAATGTTCATCATGTCCAATGTTTTTAGATGAGTTTTTGCTAAAAAATGGGGGGTAAAAATCTCTTTGAGCTGGATTCTGCTAGATGTGAAGAATGCCCAATGGAGTGCTGATAGCAGGAAACAGAGAAGGGATGCAAATAGTGAGTGTAAGAATCCCCAGTGTTTACTGCCTGTATGTAGCTTCCTTCCACACAACCAATACAAGATTTGTGACAACCAGCTATGTATTCTTTGTCTCTACAGAATTAATTACTAAGACTGAGGGATTTTTACCAAGGTTGGCTGAGAAACAGCTGGGTCTGAAGTCTAGCTGGATGTTGCCACTTTGCCAAAGTGTCGGCCAGGCCCTTGGGGGTGAGAGCACCCCATGATGAGCTGCTTGGGAACTCTGAGAGAGGGAGCTGCCCTTCCTGATTCCAGAAGGCTGCTTCTCGATTGGTCCACTACTGCTTCTGAATTGCTTCCTTTGCAGAACTGCACCCTGCCTTCGATGACTCGAACATGACCATTTGTCATGCCTGGCATGTCATGAGCGTGGGTGTGACTCAAGTTAAGCAAGAGACACTCCTGGCCATTTCTAAGAACACAGAAAAGGTGGACATGTATCCCATGAAGAGACAACAGGGTCCTTTTGTATTCATTGAGAGAAAGAGGGTTTCTCTCTTGTTAACCTGGGATCAGGAGTGCTGGTCACTCTGACATTACCCTGCTTTGACTTCCTCACAGCACATTCTACTGCCTGAAATGACCAATGTGGTGATTTGCTTTCCTGTGTGATATTAGTATTCTACACTGGAACACAAATTCAAGGCGAGCAAAGGCCTGTGCTGTCTTGTTCACAACTGTATAACCAGTGCCTGGCTTGTAGCAAGTGTGCAATAAATTTTTGATGAATGACTAAACTCTACATACAAGCTAGGGGCCACCAGAAGTCACTCTGCTATCACAGAGAAAAGAAAAGGCAGAGAGAGAGAACTGGAAGAGAAGGGATTATAATGTGGCCATGCCCCCGGGGGGATGATTTCTCACTTTTCCTCCCTTTGTCTCTCTGTCTCTCTCTGGCAAGTACATGTGCCATGTGGCAAAAAAAGAAAAAAAGAAAAAAAAAGAATAAAATAAATTCAGAAAAATCTTAGGGAAGAGTGCCTACCAACCATTAGTTAATTTTAGAGGACTTATTATTTAATAATAACAATATTAGACACACATGAATCCTTACGGATATATGTAAATGGAGGAAAGAGATACATCTTCCTTACAGAAGAATCCTAATAACGTGTGTAGATGCTAAGCATCCCCTACCCCCCCCTAACCCCCACCCAACAGGGAAGGTGGATTTTGATCTCTCTTCTCCAGTGTGGAGTGCACACAGTGACTCACTTCCAAAAAATAAAATATGAAAGAGACAAAATAGAACATTGTAGGGGAAAATCCCAACACACAATGCCTTCACCACATGCAGGTAACTAACATCTCTAGTGATGTCCTGTGTAGGAATCAGTCACCTCCTGATGTGATAGGATGAGAAGACACCTGACCTCTGTGATATTCTTAACAAAATCCTAATACTTCAGCCTAATCATGAGAAAATATAATGGACAGGCCAAATATAAGAGACATTTTATAAAAATCCTGCCCTGTGTTCCTCAAAATGGTGGAGGTTGCAATGAAAAACTAGGAAAACCAATTACTGAGAAATGGTCACAGACAGAGGGGGTTAAGGAAACAATGCAGTGATGGAAAACTGCATGAAATGCAATGGAAGCTGGAAGTCTAGTTAAATGGTATTATACCATGTCTCTTTCTTGGTTTGAATAAATGTCATCACTGTTTCAAGATGTCAACACAGGGCTGGGTGGTAGGAAAGCATGATACTCTGAGGGACTGACCCATATAAGAAGGTTCTGGGCTCAAGTCTGGAGACCACCCTGAGTAAACCTGGAACATATACATCTCTGATCTGGTGCTTGATTAGGGCTGGGGGTGGAAAACGGCATCAAGAACCTGTTAGAAGTGCTATCTATCACTCTCTTCTCTTTGTTTCCTCTCTCTCTCTCTCTCTCTCTCTCTCTCTCTCTCTCTCTCTCTCTCTCTCTGGCTCATGGAAGAAAGAAACCTAAAGAAAAAATGCTAACTTTAGGGGAAGCTGAAACTGGGTTATGGATCTCCGGGAACTCTGTACTACTTTCACAACTTTTCTGTAAATCTAAAATTTTTCCAAGTGTAAGTTTATATTTAAAAAAAGAAAGGCTTCTGTGAAGGAATGGCAAATTGAGAATATCAATAAGAAAAGCTCATGTGACTAATTAAGAAAACAGCTGAGCTGACACTTCTGTTCCCAGTATAAACTCTTCCTTACTTCATTACAAAGTACAGAAATGACTATTTAATTAGATCCTACAAGAAATTGGAAAAAAAAAAAAAAAAAACCCTTAAATTCTCAAGACTATTTGAAGTATGGATTTACGATCACTATCGCCAAGGAAGAACTTCACACTGAGTGTGCATTATGCCTTGAGATATTACTTAATGTTCCTATAAGGACATATGATCAGCAAGACATTTAAAAACAAAGCATCTAGAATATGGAGACAAGTTTCCATAATTTTTTGATAATAGATAGTCTAGAACTTTACAACATCTTACTAAACTCTGTGAAAAGAGTTTAGAAGTCTCTTTGGAGATTTACTTCATACAGATGAAAGATAATAAAGTCCAGTAAAGAAAACACTTGTTTTTCCTGACTTGGCAAAAAATGGCTACAAAAATACACAAAGGATAGTATGGCAATGAAATGAAGTAGATTTCTTCATCAGCAAATATTGCAGGAATCATAGAAAACAAGGCTGATGGCCTACAGAAACTTGTATTAGACCAAATTACATGGGAGATTTGCTGTGGAATTAAATTAAAGCACAGAGGATTCTGATGTGTGCCGGGTTAGGCTATTTGCTAGATTCTAGTCAGATAATGAAACACACAAAGAAGGACTTTTTTGTGAGCACTAAAGGAAAAATGTACTGGAGAAATTAGATCCTGCACTGTAAACTTCTACTTTAATTATAACATTTGATGAGACTAGGATATGCAATCACTAAAGGTACAGTGGCTCTAAGTGGAATGACAAAAGGATTCCAGGGTAATGTTAGGAGCCAGCACTCCACATTGAATTCCTTTACTGCATCATTGATAAGTCTGCAACTAGGTACTTGAAGCCAGCCGTAAATGCTACGGGATACCACTGATTTGGTTAATTTCCAAATAAGACTGAAAATATCACAACAGTTTTACAATATGTTCTAGTAACATGAGCAGTGGTGGCAGGACGCAGCTTTCCTGACTAAGTCGGGGCAGAGGACTTAGAAATGGCTCATGTACAGATGATTTTCATATTTCTGTTTTTATGAAAAGAAGTTTGTCAGAAGCATTCTGTCTTGTATATTTGAAAAAAAATTATACACCTTCAAGCTAACCCTTTTATGTAACAGTGCTCAAGTGAAAGTAAGCACTTTTAGAAACACACACCCTGGGATAGCATTTTAAGAACAAAATTTAACATCGTTTCCTTCATTATGGGGTTATGAGGCCCCAATATGTGACCTAGCAAAACCCTCATTTCTACATACTTTCGAAACTTCCAAAGAGGTATTTTAACCCTTAAATTAACTTCCAAATAAGAAGTTATAGTGGGTTTTAGATGTGTTTGTTAAACATTTTAAAATATGAGAGCCCAACAGGTGGTATAGTGAAGGTGCTGGACTCCCCTGTGATTAACCCCTGTTCGAGTTTGGATCTGGCAGCTTGAAACTGGGCGCATGTGTGTGGGTGCCCAAAATCCTGAGAGAAAAATGAAGGAGAAGGGACTGTGGTGTGGCCATCCTCCCGGGGGGGGGGGAGGGGGGGTTCTCGCTTTCTGTCTCTCTGGTGAGCACATAAACCCTATAGCAAAAATCTCTCTCAAAAACAATCTCAAAGTATGAAAAACTATTCAATTAGCCAAAACACAAGGAAGACCTAAATGTAAGAGCTGAATGCTACCACAATTTCTGTATGATTTCTGGACTGAAGTAAAAAAGTTGAGTATAAAATTTAACAAGCACAGCCAATGATGAACTTCGTTTTCATTGGTACATACATATTTTAGGGAGGAATCTTTTTTGCAATGATAGCCACTAAAACCACTTACTTTCATAATATGCCCTTAAAGCTAAAACTATGAATCTCTGTGTCACGAAGTTGTAAAGCAACATTTCAAAAAATAATGAAGCACATTTAATAATGTTACTACATTTACAAACATTAATACTAATGTTTTTCATAAAAGGGCTAGCTATTAATAAATCCACTTAAAATTACTCAAACACGTCCTAAAATAAAGCTTTTCTATGTCATAACGTATTTATATGCGGTGATAAAAATGTATGTGTATTAAAATATGGCAGCTCAGAAATATCTTAGTGCCATGATCCATAGATTAAACCCAAGCTTCTAAGCATGGCACAAAGGACCTCACACAGCCTGAACTCTGTAAATCCATGTGTCTTGTATTTCATACTCACCTACTTGTTATTTGGGGACACCATGATCTTTCTGCCCTCTGTGCTTTCACACTCTCCCATTTTGCTAAAACCTCCATCTCTGACCTGCACACCTGTAGCAATACTCTGCAGTATTGTCCGTACTATGTGGAAATAACCTGTTGAAACTTGTCTCCCTGTTGGGCTGGGAGCCTCTTGGTGGGCAGGAGTCCTGGTGTACTTGTCTCTCTGCAATATTACTCTGTATCTTCAAACCCCAGCACTCAAAAGGCACTTGGCACTGGACAGATTGGCAAACTGAAACTCACTTTGAAGCAATTTATTTCCTCTAGAGAGGTCTGGATCTTCAAATGTCTACCTGGACATGCCACATGCAGCCTGCCTGCCCCCTTCATAATAACTGGAGAACTAAAGCATGGTCTCTCACTCAGCTCAGCTACTCTTCTCTGCTTGCTGGCTGGCTATGCACCAGGAGCCTCTAGATTCATGGTCTTTTTCAGAATCTAGAAAGCAGATCTTCTCTTTCAAGCCCATCCTTTTCCTGCCCAACCCAATGGCTCTCCTCTCCTCTCCTCTCCTCTCCTCTCCTCTCCTCTCCTCTCCTCTCCTCTCCTCTCCTCTCCTTCTTTCTTTTTTTCCTCTTAGAGAGATTTTTGCTATAGGGTGCATGTGCTAGCCAGAGAGACAGGAAGTGAGAAATCACTCCTCAGGGGTATGGCCATGCCACAATCCCTTCTCCTGCATTCTCCTCTCAGGATCTTGGGCACACATGCACACAAGCCCAATGTGAGTTTTAAACTGCCAAGTCTGGGACTTAAACCACGGTCAACTATGGGGGAGTCCAGTGACATAACCATTATACCATTTTCTGGTCCCAGCCCACTGGCTTTCTGAGGCCCAGTGCTAACACCATATATGACAGATCTTCAAAAACACCATGGAAAATGCATACAGGAAAAGATCATGCATGAATTTCAAAATTTTGGGCATTAAAATAGACTTGTACTTTAATTCCATTTCTCCCCCTAAACTTTTTTTTTTTTTTTTTTTTTTTTTTGCTATAGTACGCGTGCATTCACTGGAAAGATAGAGAGAGGTGGAGAGACAGAAAGTGAGAAATTACCCCCCAGGGGAATGGTCACAGCTCAATCCCTTCTCCTCCATTCTCCTCTCTGGATCTTGGGCATGCATGCACACGCGCCTGGTGTGAGTTTAAGCCACTGGGTCTGGGATTGTGGTCGACTACATGGGAGTCCAGCAACATAGCCATGTCACCAACTGCTGGTTCCCCCCCGAACATTTTAAAGTTCCCTTGCACCTGGGCCTTCTACATGGGAAGCTCCTGTTCAATGGACATAGCCAGCAAACACTCTTAAATGTGCTTCCTTCCTGCAAAATCCTCTTCTTAAAGAGCCGGAATTCATGCAGGGAAGATATATCTTACAGTAGACTTCTCAGAAACCTGTCTTGCAAGTTATCCTACCATCAAAGGATCTGTACTGAAGGCTGATGTAAAATATGTGTGCGTGGGGCAGGCTAGGTGGCATAGTGGTTAAGGTGGCTGGATCCCACATGACCAACTGTGTGGTTGGAGTCTCAGACCTGGTGGCTTGAAAAATACACCAGAAGCATGTGTGTGCATGTCCAAATTACCAATAGGGAAAGGGACTGCAGGTGGCATCCCTTCAGGGGTGATTCCTCCTCCTTTCAGTGAGTGCAGGCACCCCATTAAGTTTTCAGGAAAGTCATGACATATTTTTACATAGAAAAATATGACCCAATTTAAAAAAAAAGCTAGGCATCAACAAAATCAACCAGACTTCCTTCCTGCAGGGCTTCGTATGATACTATTTGGCATACGGCATACAGAACTCCCCTCCCCGATGCCCATCTTCAGCTCCCCCCGTGCTTTAAAGAAATTCCATGAACAGCTCCTAGAACTGCTGAGAAACACACGCCAGAAATGGTTCTTGTAAACTTTTCAGAGGCCTCACTTTGCTTCTAGGAATCCTGTTGATGTTTCTAGGAATAATTGTATCTGAAGTGCATCAGCTGTGTGTGACAAAGTCAAGGATGGATAACTGAAATCGATAAAACCCAAAGGAGGTAAGTTCTGAAAATTACCAATTAAGCAAAGAGTGGGTGAGTGGAGGGAAGAGGAGAAACTCAGGCTGAAATCCCCCAAGGTGCCAGCCATGGAGCGTGCCAGCCTCTGGCACGATTCTAAGGCACATTATGTAAATTCAGGTACTCAGCCTAACGGTGCCACCAAGTGCTTGACCCTGGGTGAGCCACGTCCCTCTTTGGGTCTTTATTTCCCTACCTATAAAATGAAAGTGCTCACACAGATGAGGGAGAAGAACCCTTATTTACATATTTCTAGCCACCAGCAGGCTGAAAACTGTTGCAAGAAAACAGGAACAAAGCTATTTTTTAAAAAAGTAATTAGAATAGTAAGTACAACATTTGTCTCACAGCTCTGCACTGCTTTATGCATCATCTTTCTCTTTTAAAATTTGCTAGAGGGTATGTATGCTTGTTGCAGGGGTGGGAAGAGATAGACAGACAGAATCAGAGAGATGGGAAGGAAAAGTGAGAAAGCGCCCCCTATGGGAGATGACTACACCACAACACCCTCTCCCTTCTCTCTCCTTTCAGAATACTGGGCATGCACACACATACACCTGGAGCGTTCCCCAAACCGCTGGTTCCAGGACCTGAACAGTGCAGTCTGGCCGCCTTAACCCTGTTGCTGGCTGGCCCTGTATTATCTCTTTTGGTATTTACATCTCCTCTGTAAAATCATGATTACTTTCTTACTTCCTCAGATAAGGAAACTTCCTAGGGATAGATGAAAGAACTCAATGGAGAGGGGCCAGGTGATGGCGTAGATAATGCAACTGAACCCACATTGGAAGGTTCTGAGTTCATAACGAGGGGCCCCAGTGTATATGCCAGGTGTGTGTGTGTGTGTGTGTGTGTGTGTGTATGTGCACATGCACTGTTATGCTCTGGACAGGCTGCGGCTGGAGGTGGGTTGCAATGTGAAGACCCTATTGGGGAAGCCTGTCTCTCTCTCTCTCTCTCCTTTCTATCTCTCATGGAAGAAAGGATCCTCCTCCCTCACCCCCAACCCCAGTCTGGCCCAGGGAGCTTGCTCTGCCATGTCTGCTGGGTAAATGAGGAATTCCAAGCCACAGAGGAAGCATGGGTGCCAGCAGACAGGCCACACGAACAGTGGCCAGCTGCCTCGTATTTAATCCCGAGGACTCCTCGAGTTTACCAACCGCAGCACTGTGTACAGAGATAATAAAACACTTAGAGCCTTTGGACTTGGGTCAGGCAATGAAATTAAACAGGCCCTGGCCTCAAGTAAAAAGAGGCCTGGCTGGAAGGCAGTAATTCCAAATTTTAGATCTTCTCTCCCAAACTGTTTTTTCTTCCTCGATCCATCCTAATCCTCCAGCATCAGCCTCCCCATTTGTCATTCTTATTGCCCTGGCTCAGGTTTCCCCGCCTCATTTTTCACATGGTCTCCTTAGCTACAGCGTGCTCCATATGCTAATGCGGGCGGTCCCTCATCTTCCTCCAAGATGTGGAAACTGACACATCTCTAAGTATTATAAAATGTTTTAAAGCTTGAGTTATGGGCTACTCTTTTTATGTAAATGCTACAAATTGCTTCTAGGAAAATAGATCACCTCCCTGTATGGATGACGTGTTTTCTCTTCTGCTTTCGGATTTTTCTTCTAGGTGCACTCAATTCCCAATTTACGAATGGGTTGGGGTCTAAAATTCATCCCCTGAGTCTGTTGCTTAATATGCAAGTGCTCTTCCAAGGAGACAATGTTTTATTAAGGGTTTTTGTTCCAGATTTAGCCCTTGAAAATCCATCTAATCCACAGATGGCTCACATGGCACAGTCCTATAGAATCACTACAGCATACATTCTGCGTTCCTGGGAAATATATTCAGGGAGCAACTCAGCCCTGTACAGAGAAAGAGCTCTGGACTGCAGTGGGACAGACCTGAATTGGACTCTCGGCTCTGTCCTACTTATACGACTATGGGCAAGAACAGTCGTTCGGAGTATCTGTGGGAGATTATTTCCAGAGGCACCGGAGACACCTAAATCAGAGGATGCTCAAATCCCTTACATAAAATGACAAAGTACTGGGCTGTTGGAAAAGTCATGACATATTTTCCTGTTCTTCTATGCAAAACATGTCATGACTTTTCTGATGATCCAGTATTTGCACATACCCTACACATATCCTCCCATATACCTGAAATCATTCCAGATTATTTATAATGCTGAATACAATGTCAATGCTATCTAAATAGCTGTTATACTGCATTATTTTTATTTGTACTACTTATTGTTGTATTGCTATTTATTTATTTATCATTTGCTATAGGACATTCACTAGAGACATACAGAGGAGACACACCCAGAGAGACAGAGAGAGAGAAAGAGAGAGAGAGAGAAAGTGAGGAAGCACCCTTCGGGGTGGGGGACAGCCATCCCACAGTCTCTTCTTTTTCATTCTCCTTTTGAGATTTTGGGTACACATGCACAAGTGTCCAGCATGTTTTTCAAGCTATAGGGTCCAGGACTGAAACCACACAGTCAGCTGTGTCGGATCCACCTGCCTTAACTATCATGTCACCAGCTGGCCTTATTGTTATTTTTTATTAATTTATTTTCTTTTCTGTCTGCAGTTGTTTGGTTGAACTTGTGAATGCAGAAGTCATCAATACAAAGTACAATCATAAGTGACTTAATCTGCATGATCTTAATCTGTATTTTCTGATTTATAAGGCAGACTGAATGAGACTTGTCTTCTGAGACTGTTGTCAAGATTATATGAGGCCATGCCTACAATACCAATCCCATCTAATTTACCCCAAAAAAACTCCTTTATCTTCTGAGGTCAAGGTTGAATCTGATTGCTTACTTCCTTTTTAACGTACTTCCTGTTGACTCCAAAAAGAATTCAAGGCATTCTGCAAAAATGTTTTAGAAGCAATGGCGTGAGCCTGTTGCTTGCCCATTTAGCGTCTGTTTCACTATTTCTAGTTTGTTTTGTGTTTCCAACTTTCTCTATGCAGCCCTTGTATTCATGCTCGGCTCCAGGGGGGATGGCCAGGAGAGAAGCAGGGGTCTAGAAAGGCCTGGAGACAGGGGCAATAAGGAGGTTTGGGGGCTGAGGAGTGGTATGAGGGCAGAAGACACAGAAGTTTGTATATCAGATTCAGCTCAGGGTTCCCACAGAAAGCCTTGAAGACACAGACTCTGTGGGGTTCAGTGATGCTACAGATACAGTAGTAATGTAGCACTCTGTGAGGTGACCCACACGGGAAGGTTCTTGCTTTGGGACCAGAGACCTCCCTGAACCTGCCTGGGGTAAGGTCTCTGAAACGCAAAAGACTGAGGTAAAATCAAGCACATTTCCTTGGAGCACTAAAGGCATCTGGCTGAGAATGGGGTCAAGAATAATGGCCTCCATTCTGGGGAGGATGTAACTGAACCTGGGAGGGGTTGAATGATCTACGCAAATCCATCAGTTAGAAGAAATACACAGAACTGTCAGAATGTACAGGATTGCTTGCCTTCAGAAGTCTATAAACACAAATGCTTGTCAATTTATACGGGGTTACATCCTGATAAGCCCATAGATTAGAAATACTGTAAGCTGAAAACTCATTTAGTACATTTAATCTACTGGACATTAGCTTAGCATGCCTTAAATGTGCTCAGATCATTTACATTAATTAGCCAATAGTTGGGCAATATCATCTAACACGAAGACTTTTATAATAAAATGCTGATATCTTGTAATTTATTCAATAGTGTACTGACAATGAAAAACAGAATGGTTGTTTCTCAGCTGGGATGTATCTATATCGTATGAGAGTATAGTACCAGATATGGCTAGCCCAGTAAAGACCAAAATTCAAATCTGAAGTACACTTTCTGTTCACCCTGTATTGCCTTCTCACTAAGCTGAAAAATCATACATTGAGCCATCGTGAGTGGACGACCATCTTCTGACTCTTCAATGAAAACATTCGTTCTTAGAAGTTCTCTTAACCAACCTCTACTTAGTGCAAAATTCTCTGCTGACACCCAGGGCAGGCCAGATGCCCAAGGCTGATAAGCTTCTCACCAGTAGGATGAAGAAGGACATTTGCTCCCATATATAAAGCTCTATGCATACCAGGTGTGAGCTGTGTTTGTTTACCAAAGGTATTTTTTATGCCACTTGTATTCTTAATGTAATTGGAAATCTAATTAAATCTTATTTGAATTAATGTTGTATAAGTGCAAAAAGAAGAGTTGTTGTTTCCATAAAAGGAAAGCTAAATGCTCTGTAACAACTCCATGGAAAGAAAAGTCTCTGAAAATCTGACTTTATATTAGGTGTGCCTGAGACAAAGGGGAGGAAATGGGAACAACCCAGGACCGTCCTTCGACTGCTTTGCAAAAGTCCTTTCAGTTCTTACTCTGCTTTAATGAGAGGACAATGACAACCACAGAAGATGCATAATGAGGGTGCTTTATGCAAGATAACACATCACTCAAATCAGCAGACAAAAAAACCTGGTCTGCAGATGAAAAGACAAGTAAGTCAAAGTTAAATTAGTTTTATGATTCTTGCTTTAACTGGCATTTTATTTTTAAAAAATGTTTTATAAATTTTATTCACTCAGAAAAGGAAGAGAAACACACACACACAGGCTCACAAGTACCCTCCACAGGGTCTGATCCCCTCCCCCTGCTCTCCAGCGTATCAGGATCTTGGGCACCCATGCACACACCCTGTGTCTTTCAGGTCAACCAGGCCAGGGATCTGAATCTACTACAGTTCAGAAAGATACTGACTGTGCCATTGAGGCTAGATCTAACTGGCGTTTTCAATCAGGTCCCCTTGTGTCCCCCAGGCGGTCGCTCAGTTGCTGAATTTAATAATCCTCTCATTTATTCCCTCTGGGTAGCTCAGTGTGAGTTGATGGAGAGCAGAAGGGAAGGGTGCATCTGTACTCTCTCCGGGGAGGAGCATCGCAAACAGCAAGTAGGATGCCCTTCATAACTGGGGGACACAATGGATAAGAGGTAAAGGAAGAGGACATGAAATGGCAAAAGGCACCTTTACACAGAATCTGAGGTCCAGGCAGGTGCAGAGGGACGGACAGGCACACTGTGTTCTTGGTGTGCCTTAGGGCTGCACGCAGTGTCCAAGCATTGGTAGGACCCAGAGGGAGAGCTCTGGCCTATCATTTTCCCTCTCTCATCTCTTACCCCTCTCTCCCTAGGTCCAGGGCAGCTCCTCTTTTATACATTGGCTGCATTCAGCAGAAGGCATTAAGAGTTCGTTAGATATTAGTGGATATAAGAACTTCACAGTCTTTTTTTATTTTAGATTTATCTAAACAGCTATGAGTTAAACTGATTTAACACGGTGTGTCTTAAAGAAATTCTACTTTAGGGACAAGCAGTTAGCATAATGGCTATGAGCTGGACTCCCATGTAGTTGACCACGGTTCACGTCCCGGACCCGGTGGCTTAAAACTCAGGCTGGGCGCGTGTGCGTGCGTGCCCAAGATCCCGAGAGGAGAACAGAGGAGAAGGGATTACGGTGTGGCCATCCTCCCTGGGGGGTGATCTCTCGGTTTCTGTCTCTCTGTCTCTCTTTGTCTGCCTGGTGAGTGCATGCACCCTATAGCAAAAACCTCTCCAGAAAAAAAAAAAAAAAAAAGAAAGAAAGAAAAAACAAATTCTACTTTACACATGATACTACCAGAGGGAGTTCATTAATTATTTTGTTTGATTGGTTCAAAGTGACAATAACTAAACAACCACTAAGCAATGTCAATATGATTAGCCATCTGCTACCCCAAGATATATACTCTTGGTGAAAAATTGCGTCTGTTTTATTTCCCAAAGCATCACTAGTAAGAGTGCCTGGTGTGTAGTACATGTTCAATAAATACAGAGGCATGAATGTCTTGGACTATCTATGATGGCAGATACAATATACTTGCCCTTGGACACCTAGCATCTATAAAATACCTGAGTTGAAAGTCCACTAGTAAAACGTTTCCTCTAATTTTTGATGCCTTTTCCTTTTCTTTTTGTGGCTGCCTGCCAATTTTGACGGTGTCAGATATCATGTCAGTATAAATATCTAGTTTCTTTAATGAAACTTCAATTTTGCAAGACATCTAGTAAGGTTTTCTTTCCACCTTTCTAGGATTTAAAAACATTGTGGCAAATTGTACACATTTACTATTTTAACCATCTTAAGCATATAATTCAGTGTCATGAATTATACCCACACTCTTGTACAACCATCACTATATCTTCAGAATTTTTTTCATCTTCCCAAATTGACACTCTGTATTCTTTAAACATTAACTTGCCATCTCCCTCCCTGCAACATGTGAGGACCACCATTCTCCTTTCTGTCTCTATGAATTGGACAAACCTAGGGACGGCATGTAAGTAGAGTCATATGATATTTCTTCTTTTGAGTTTGGCTTAGTTCGCTTAATATAATGTCCTCAAAGTTCATCCATATTATAGCATATGTTAAAAATTCATTCCTGTTCAAATCCTCACAAGGTTTTTTCAACTGCACTGACATTTCTGAAAGTTTTATGTTTTTCCTTTTTTTTTTTTTTTTTTTTTTTTAAGTTTTTGCCATAGGGCATATGTGCTCACCAGAGAGAGAATGATAGAGAAAGGGAAAGTGAGAAATTGTACCCCCCCCCAGGGGGGGCATACAATTCTCTTCTCCACTTTCCTCTTGGGTTAGGGGTATGGATACACACATACCCAGCATGATTTTCAAGCTACCAGGTCAGGAGGCCATTGTGGGATCCAGCTCCTTAACCTCCATACCACCTGCTGGCCCTTTTTACTTTTGATATGAAAACTCTTGGGAGTTTACAAGTTTCCAGTGCTCTGCCTGGTAAAGAAATGTCATTTGTTGTGAGGTCATGGGTTTTTCTAAGCATTGTTTCAATCTGTTGTCATTTGCCCACTGATAGCTGAACCCAGAGTGCTTTAGTTAGTTATGTATGTTGGAATACCTTTTTTCTTTTCTTTTTTGTGATGTCCCTTTGGTGTAGGTATTAATTTCAATGTGTTTAATCATTTCATTTATGATATATATACTTGAAGTCTTCTTATATAAATTCTTCACTATTTTGAGATCTTAGGCACGTTTCCTTTAAAGAATTATTAAATTTAATTAATTATTATTATTTTAAAATTTGGTACAGGGTGTGTGCACTCACTGGGGAGAGAGAGAGAGAGAGAGAGAGAGAGAGAGAGAGAGAGAGAGAGGGAGGATGTAAAAAAACAAGCTGCCGCGTTTGGGACTCAAACTGCAGTCAGCCATGTGAGAGTCCAGTGCCTTAACCACTACAACACCTGCTGGTCTTAGTTTCCTGGTTTTGTCTTTTTTTTTTGTTTGTTTTTTTTAAGAATTATTTTATTTAACTTTTTTTAAAATTATCATTATTATTTTTCAGTTTGATTAGAGATAGACAGAGAGAAAGAGAGGAAGTGAGAAAGCAAGCCACCAGGTCCGAGACTTGAACCGTGGTCGGCCATGTGGGAGTCCAGCGCCTTTAACCACCATGCCACTTGCTGGCCCCCGTTGTCTTTTTTTTTTTTTTTAAATGAAAGTTTAGTTTGGCCTTTCATTTTATTTTTAATTTACATTTAATCACTGTACATCTTTACATTGTATAACATGGTTTTCCAGCATGAAAACAGTGCATATTAGTCAAGTCAGAGACATTGCCATCTTCATTACCATCAACAGATAATTCTTCATTTTTGTGTCTATTAAATGTTTTGATTCCCAGATCCCCTACCTCCCACCTCCTATTACCTACCCCTTTTATACTATCTCTAGCAACTACAGTTACCCTCCCCACTATAATACCTTCTAATTGTTCAGTTTCTGCTATAGAATGCAGACATTTAGTACATATTTAGCAGGGATATACAATGTTTGTCTTTCATACTCTAGCTTGCTTCACTTAGCATTAAATCTTCCACATTTGTCCACTTTATATCAAATGGCAGGGTCTACACCAAGAGGGGTGCTTTGAGAGAGCTATCTGTTCAGCTCATTTGTCCACCTTTTCATTGGACTGGTTTTTTTTTTTTTTTGGGGGGGGGGTGGCATGTAAGCTATGTGAGTTCTCTGTATATTCTGCTTATCAGCCCCTTATCTGAGGCATAATTTGTAAATATATTCTCCTACTCTGAGGGTTGTATCCTCACTCAAATTATTGTTTCTTTTGCTGTGCAGAAGCTTTTTAACCTGATGCAGTCCCAGCTGTCTATTTTTGGGATTACTGCCTGTACTTTACTGTATTTTAGAAGTCTTATTTAAGAAGCCTTTGCCTATTCCAATGTCTGTAAAACTTTCCCCTGTATTTTTTACCAGTAGTTTTATAGTTTCAGGTTTTATGTTTAGATCTTTGATCCATTTTTAATTGATTTTTGTTAATGGTGAGAGATAGGGGTCCAGTTTCATTTTTCTGGAGGTAGATACCCAGTTTTCCAGTACTATTCGCTAAAGAGATTTTCTTTTCCCCACTGGGTTGTCTTGTGCCTTTTGCTGAAAATCAGTTGGCTATAGGTTTTGATGTTTGTTGCTGGTTTTCAGTTCTTTTCCATTGGTCCAACTGCCTCTGTTTTTTTTTTTTTTTTTTTTTGTGCCTATACCTTGCTGTTTTGATTATCATAGATTTGTAATACATTTTGAAGTCAGGAAGTGAGATGTCTCCTTCTATATTCTTTTTGTACAGTATTGCTTTGACAATATGGGGTTTTTTAATGATTCTAAATAAATTTTATTATATTATTTTTTAAAATAAGTTCTCTCATAGTTTGATCAAAATTGCACTGAATTTGTAGAAAAATTTGGGTAGGATTGACGTTTTGATTGTATTTTTTCTTCTAATCCAGAAACATGGAATGTCTTTCC
The DNA here is from genome assembly GCA_026018925.1 of Tupaia tana. Lineage (NCBI taxonomy): Eukaryota > Metazoa > Chordata > Mammalia > Scandentia > Tupaiidae > Tupaia > Tupaia tana. The sequence goes on from JAKSZU010000006.1 coordinate 212,599,825, forward strand.
ACTTTTTTATACTACTTTCAATTTCTTTTAAAAGTTTTCCCATAGTTTTCCTTATAGAGGTCTTTCACTTGTTTAGTTAGGCTTATTCCTATGTATCTTACAGTTTTTGTGACTACTGTAAATGTGATTGCTTTCTTCAATTCTACCTCGGTTTGTTCACTGTTGGTGTATAAAAATGCTATAGATTTTAGTATGTTGATTTCGTATCTTACCACTTCATTTATCACTTCCAGATTTTTTTTGTGTGGATTCTTTTGGACTTTCTATTTATATAATCATATCATCTACAAATAGAAATAATTTCACTTCTTATTTTCCTATTTGAAGGCATTTGATAAAAATAAAAAAATAAAAAAACCCAACATCCTTTCAGGATTAAGACTCAGAAACATTAGCAAAGAAGGGACCTTTCTTAACACAACAAAGCCATATATGTAAGCCCATAGCTAAGATCATATTGAGTGGAAAAGCTTTCAGTTTTTCCACTAAAAACTGGAATAAGACAAGGCTGCCCACTTTCTCTATTCCTTACCTATACAATCTTGGAAGGTCTAGCCAGTGCAATTAGACAAGAGAATAAAATATAAAGCCTTTTACTTTTAGGTCTTTAACCTATTTGGAAATAATACTGTGCATAATATAAGATGCAAATCCTTTTTTTCAAAAATTTTGTCAGAGTAATGTGTGAACTAGCCAGTGAGAAACAGAGTCAGAAAGAGGGGGAGAGGGAGAAAACACCTCCCAGTGGGGCATGGTCTTACTGAAATCCCTTTTCCTCCACCTCTCCACGTTGTCAGGATTTTAGGCATATACTCATATGTGCCTGATACACTTTTATTTTTGAGGTTTTTCACTGGAAAGGCAGAGAGAGACAGAGAGACAGAAAGTGAGAAATCACCCCCCAGGGGGGATGGCCATGCCGCAATTCCTTCTCCTCCATTCTCCTCTCAGGATCTTGGGCACGCACGCACACGCGCCTGGCGTGAGTTTAAGCCTCCGGGTCCAGGACTCAAACCATGGTTGACTACATGGGAGTCCAGCGATATAGTCATTAAGCTAACTGCTGGTCCCCTGGTGCATTTTTCAAGTTGCCTAGGTTGGGCTTTGAACCAAACGGTCACTCATGTGGGATCTGTTCCATTAATCACTAGGCCATACAGCTGATTTGAAACAGGGATTCATTCATTTTATTTTCTATGTGAATAATCAGGTGTTTCAGCACAACTTATATAAAATTCAATCCTTTATTCAATGATAAGCAATGCCACTTTATCACATATCAAATTTCCATAAATGTGTGGGTGCTCTTGGGCTATGTATTTTTTTTTCTGCCTGCCTTTCTTTCTTTCTTTCTCTCTTTCTCTTTTTCTCTCTTTCTCTCTCTTTCTTTCTCTTCCTTCCTTCCTTCCTTCCTTCCTTCCTTCCTTCCTTCCTTCCTTCCTTCCTTCCTTCCTCTCTCCCTCCCTCCCTCCCTCCCTCCCTCGCCCTTTCCTTTCCTTTCCTTTCCTTTCCTTTCCTTTCCTTTCCTTTCCTTTCCTTTCCTTTCCTTTCCTTTCCTTTTCTTTCTTTTGCCAGAGGTGCCTGTGAATGCTTGAGAGGGAGGATAGTGACAGAGAGAGATAGAGATAGAGAGACCCCCACCAGTGGGGCCTGGTCATGATGCAATCCTTTTTTCTCAATTCTCCATCTTGTCAAGATCCTGTGCACCCATATGTGCATGTTCCCAGTGTGTTTTTTAAGCTGCATGAGCCAAGATTCAAACTGTGGTCAGTCATGTGGGATACAGCTCCCTCTGCACAGTGCTGAACTGCTGTTCTATGGGACCAGATCTTATCTATTAGTTAGTTGGCACACCACTGAGCAGCAGATGATCAGCAAAGGTCTGCCCTCAGCTCTCAGTAGTTACTATTTATGAGTTTGTTGGCCAGGAATGAGTGTTTTTATTATTAAACAACTTTCCCACAACTATATGGTATTTTTCCTTTAATCTATTAACAAACTGAATGACACTTGTGGATTTTTTTATGTTAAATCACCCTTGTCTTTCCTGAAATAAACCCAACTTGGCTGTGATGTATTAGCTATTTTACACATGGCTGGTTCGAGTTAGCTAATATTTTGCTTAAGACTTTTGCATCTATATTCATGAGTAGGATAGACTGCAATTTTCCTTTCTTGTAATTTTCTTTGATTTTGGTATCAAAAATATCCTGGCTTCACTGAATGGGTTAAAAAGTCATCTTCCTTTCCAATTCTCTGGAAAGGTTTTTTGTTTGTTTGTTTTTTAAATTAGAAATGTCTTTTAATTTAAAAAAAAAATTGGTAGAATTTATTTCTACTCATCAACTAGGAGTACTGTTTCCTCTTTTTTTTAAGTTTAATGGCTAGGAGAATTTATATAAATCAGTTATTATCCATAGTTTATATAAGTCCAGAGTTTATATAAATCAGTTACTGTAAATTACACATTTCAAGGAATTTGTCCATTTCTCAAATTTATTGATCTAATGTTGTTCACGGTACTCTATTATCTTCAATAATTCTACTTTATCCATGCAATTAAAAGTTCCTCAAATTGAGAGATCATTTGTTTTCATCTTTACTGTAAAACTAGAACTCAGAAGATTGCTAGCTCCAAAACACTTAGGCAATGAATAAATGAATCTGAAATTAATGCAACCTTAGTAATTTCTGGATGAGTTATCTTTTTCATGAGAAGTTGTGCCATAGCTTTGTGTCTTTCATCAGTCCCTTTCAAAAAGCCAACACTGGACTTCATTGAACAATTTGTTGATCAAATTTCTGCTATCTTCTTATGTCTTGCCTTTTATTTTCTTTGAATTTATTCTAATGTTCTTTAAATATCATCTTAAGTTATAAACATGGCATATTAATTTTCAGCTTTTTCTTTTTTAAACATTTAAGAATACACATTTTCCTACATGTTTGTTTATCCCATTATTTCATTTTTTTCTAAGAGGTATGTGAGCTTGCCAGAGGGACAGAGAGAGAGGGAGGGAGAAAAAGACAGAGAGAGAGAGAGAGAGAGAGAGAGAGAGAGAGAGCGCAAAAAACTTACTTCCCCATGTGGCATGACCACATCCCCATCTCCTCCATCAATCCCTCCTTTTTGGATTTTGGGCATACATATACGTGTGTTTGACATGTTTCTCAAGCCATTGGGTCCTGGACTTGGACTGTGTAGTTCATTCCTGACCAGCAAACTCATAAATAGTAACTACTGAGAACTGAGGGCAGACCTTTGCTGATCATCTGCTGCTCAATGGTGTGCCAACTAACTATGTGAGATCTGGTTGTCTTAAACACTAGACCATGGAGTTGGCCCATCCTCCTAATTTTGATATGTATTATATTTATTTTCACTTAGTCTTTAAGTAGTTTCCAGCTTTAATTATAATTTCTTTTTTTTTTCTTTTTTTTGGGAGAGGTTTTTGCTATAGGGCGCATGTGCTCACCAGAAAGACAGAGAGAGACAGAGAGATAGAAAGCGATAAATCATCCCCCGGGGGGATGGCCACGCCGCAATCCCTTCTCCTCCATTCTCCTCTCGGGATCTTGGGCGCGCATGCACACACGCCCGGCGTGAGTTTAAGCCACCGGGTCTGGGATGCAAACTGCGGTCGGCTACATGGGAGTCCAGCATAGCCATTACGCTAACTGCTGGTCCCTGTAATTTCTATGTTTTGACCCATGAAGTACAATTTCAATCAAATGGATTTTCACTTATCTTACGCTGTCTTCTAATTTAATTGCATGTTATTCAGAGAACTATGGTATAATATGATCCTTTGAAATGTAATAAGATTTGCTTTAGAGTCTAATACATATAGTTACTTTTTAATATATGTTCCCTGTCAGCTTCAGAAGGATGTATTTTCTCTAATTGTTAGATATAGGTTCTTTATTTGCCCAATAAATCAACTGTGTTATCTGTGGAGATCAAATCTATATTTTCAATGTTTTGGTCTGTCTCATCTTTATATTTAAAAAAATATGTTAAGTTCTCCACTATGATAGTAGGCTTATCCATTTCCCTCCAAAGTTCTAATGAGATGTGTGTGTGAGTATAAATATGTATGTAAATATATTCATATATGTATATTTTTATAAAGATATATGTATAGGTAAACATTTATATAAACATGCACTACAGCATGAGTTATATACATGAGAATTCTTGTGTCTTCTGAATGAACTTTTTATTTTTAGGTTCTGATCATCTCTAATGCTTTGTCTAAAATCAATGTAGTGAACCCAGCTTTTAGATGTTGCCTTATGATCTTACTAATATTACATATTTTGTATCAATCTTTTCATATTATTATGAGGAATGTACATTTTTTGTAAATAGCACATGATGGATTTTTTAATTCAATCTGATGATCTATCTTTCCATTGCTAAAATTAGTTTATTTTCATTATTTGATTATTACCGTATTTGGACTTATTTCTATTACCTTGATTTCTTGCATTTTATTTACCTTATTTTTTCTGTACTTTGTTTTCTCTTGTTTCTGCATTCTTTTTTTAAAGAAAGATTAAGCTTTTTTTGTGTGTGTTATAGTTAAACATATTCCATTCACCATTCGATATAGCATAGATTTAGAAGTTGTATACATTTTTAAAATATTTTAGAGCTTAATATTGAAATGTCAGCTTTCATCTCTAGCTTAGTGCCTAAAGTTAACTCCTTGATTCTCTCCTTAACAAAAAAATGATTAAAGAGTACTTTAATTCTAATCGTTTACATGCTGTCACTTTCCGATATTAAAGGCACTGCACAACCCTTTTTTTGGAGAGGTTTTTGCTATAGAGTACATGTGCTCTCCAGAAAGACAGAGAAAGACAGAGAGAAGGTGAAAAATCACCCCCCCCCCCCACCCCAGGTGGGATGTTCTTACCACAATCCGTTCTCCTCTTGGGATCTTGGGCATGCACGTACATGTGCTCGGCGTGAGTTTAAGCCACCGGGCCCGGGACTCGAACAGCAGTCAACTACATGGGAGTCCAGCAACATAGCCATTATGCTAATTGCTGGTCCTAAGGACATTTTTGAACTCTCAAATGGTATATTGTTGTTTAAGGTTCTGACATATTATTCCATAGCTTGTTCAACTTTCCCTCTGAATGTGGGATCATATTCTTTATTCCTGAAGTTATTTCTTAGAAGTTTCTTTGTGTAAGTATGTTTGTGGTAAATTTTCTTTATTTTTGCTTATTTGAAGATTTCTCTCTCATGCTTGAAAGATTATTTTGCTAAGTATACAACTCATTGTTGTTGACTCTTGGCACATTAAAAATATGGTTCACATCTAGCTTTCTCTATTATTTCCTTCTGATAGTACTATTAAATATACACCAATTTCTTAACTTTTTTCTAAATTGTTACATCCCTTTTTTAATTCTGTGTTGTGTTTTAGACAATTTCTTCAGATATCTCTTTTAGTTCACTAATTCTCTCTTCAGCTAGGTTTAATTTACTGCTCAATACAGTCATTCAATTTCTAATTTAGTACTTACATTTTCACTTTTAAAAATACACTATTCATTGTTTAGACTCTCCTGTTCCTCAGTCCTATTTTAAATATTCTCTCCAATTTCTCACACATAACAAAAACATTATATTTTATATCTAATGAATTAAGTAACAGCAATCTTTGAGGTTTATGCCTATAGTCTGCAGTTTTTTTCCCTTTCTCAGGAAGGATTACTCCCTGTGACTCAATGATTGAGAAGTCATTCTCCTTAAAACTTCCCCTAAAGAATTCTGAAGCCTTATTTTTGATGGCATTCTTCCAGATCATATTTGTGTTTGCTTCTGCCAGAAACCTGAAAAATTTTTGTTTCTGTCCCACACATGTAATTTCAGGCCCCCAAATAATACGAGTATAGGCTGAAACTCAGAAATTCTCAGGGGCAACCTTTCTTCTACCTAAAGCTAAGAATGAAACAGACGACATCTCTACTGTCCCCTTCCACTATGGGCTTTATTAACTGTTTATCCTTGTGGATCTTTCTTTTTTTTAAAAAAATAATTATTTATTTAATTTTATTTATTTATTCATTTATTTTAATTTGACCAGAGAGAGATACAGAGAGAGAGAGAGAGAGAGAGAGAGAGAGGGGAAGTGAGAAAGCAAGCCACCAGGTCCGGTACTCGAACCGCGGTCGGCCATATGGGAGTGTCCAGCACCTTAACCACCATGCCACCTGCTGGTCCCTCCTTGTGGATTTTTCTAATGTTATGGTCTTTTAATTGTCCTTCCAGGGCCTATACAGAGTACCTCAATAGAAGGATTATATGAGAGTACTTCAAAAAGTTTGTGGAAAATGGAATTAAAATATGAGTTTATTTTGGTAGGAACATTTTCAAAATTCATGCACAGTGCTTTATAAAAAATATATTTATCATTATTATTATTTTGAATTTGATACAGGGCACATGAATTCATGAGAGAGAGAGAGAGAGAGAGAGAGAGAGAGAGAGAGAGAGAAAGAGAGAAAGCAAGCTGTCAGGTGTGGGACTTGAACTGTGATCAGCCATGTGCGATTCTAGTGCCTTAACGACCATGCCACCTGCTGGACCTATGCAAAGTATTTTTATAGTATGTACGCTTCATGAACTTTCTGAAGACCTCTCACACACATTTTGCTGTCTTTGATGAAGGTCTACTGTCCCTAATTCATGACGGCATTCTCTTCTTTGAAAAATAGATTATATAATTACCTACTATGAAAAATACTATTTCTCTATATACTTCCATAGAACACTTCTGACACCAGATACTGTGGATTTTGTTTTCCCCCACCACTACCAATTCTCTGACAACAGCTGAGTGTCCTACAATTTAATCCAATTCTAACTCTCTCTATGTGGAGTAAGCATCAGATCCAGTAAGACTGTATTTGCAACAGGTGCCAGTTGTAAATATGGGCCTAGTAGATTTCTTCCTGAACAGATATGCATTGTGGGTTCCAACACCCCTCCTCTTGGGTTAAATGATTTTCTAGAAAGGTTCATATAAGTCCAGGAAACATGCCATTTATATCTATTGGCTTATTATGAAGGATACAACTCAGGAACAGACAGATGGTAGAGATGAATAGCCCAAAGTATGGGACCGGGGTTGGAGCTTCCACGCCCTCTTTGGATATACCACCCTACCAGTGTTGTTCACCAGCCCAGGTGCTTCTCTGATCTTGGTGTTAAATAGTTTTTATTGAGCTTATTCTCCAGCATCACCTTGTCCCTCCCACCAATAGTGTAGGAGAGTTCCTCTTTCACCACAACCCTGCCAACAGTGTAGGAGAGTTCCTCTTTCACTACAACCCTGCCAACACTTAACACTTTTTGTATTTTGAATCTTCACCATTCAGACAGAGGTTAGGTGGTATCTCATTGTGGTTTTAATCTGCGTCTCCCATATGCTGAGAGATGTTGAGAATTTCCTTATATGCTTTTAGGCCGTTTGTATGTCTTCCTTAGAGAGATTTTTGTTCAGATTATTTCCCCATCTTTTAGTTGGGTTAATCTCCCCCCCCCCCCCCCCCCCCCGTGGTAAGCCACTTGAGTTCTCTGTGTATTCTGGTTATCAGTCCCTTATCTGAGGCATATTTTACAAAAACATTCTCCCATTCTGAGGGTTTTCATTTCACACTAATTACTGTGTCCTTTGCTGTACAGAAACTTCTACTTAATCGATATAGTTCCACTTGTCTATTTTAGGGATTACTGCCTGTGCGTTGGGAGTCTCATTTAAGAAATCTTTCTTTGCCTACTCCAATGTCTCCCAGAGGTTCCCCAGTGTTTTCCACCAGTAGTTTTATAGTTTGAGGTCTTAGATTCAGATCTTTGATCCATTTTGAGTTGATTTTTGTTAATATAGAAAGATGGAGATTCAGTTTCATCTTTCTGCAGGTGGATTCCCAGTTTTTCCAGCACCATTCGCTAAAGAGGTTTTCCTCTTCCTAGTAGATTGACTGGTATCCTTTGTCAAAAATCAGTGGGCTATAAATTTTTGGTTTTATTTCTGGGGTCTCTATTCTATTCCATTGGTCCCCCTGTCTGTTTTTGTGCCAATACCATGCTGTTTTGATTATCACAGCTTTATAGTATATTTTGGGGTCAGGGAGTGATATGCCACCCACTCTACTCTTCCTGTGCAGGATTGCTTTGGCAATATGAGGTCTTACATGATTCCAGACAAATACTATGATTGTATTTTCTAGATTTAAACATTTCTAGATATCTAGAATGTTTCTGGTAGTTTGATTCGAATTGCATTTAATATGTAGATTAATTGGGGTAGAATTGCAATTTTGATTACATTAATTCTTCCAATCCAGGAACATGGGATATCCTTCCAATTTTTTGCATCATTTTCAATATCTTTTTTAAGATTTTCATAGTTTTCTTTGTAAAGATCTTGACTTCCTTAGTTAGGTTTATTCCTAGGTATCTTATACATTTTGTACCTATGATAAAAAGAATTTCCATTCAACTTGTTCATATATAGAAATGCTATAGATTTTTAGATGTTAATTTCGTATCCTGACACTTTACTGTATTTATTTATTACTTTGAGAAGCTTTTTCATGGAAATCTTTGGGTCTTCTAAGTATACCATCATGTCATCTGCAAATAAAGATATTTTCAACTCTTCGTTGCCTATATGAATACCTTTTATATTATTTTCTTTTCTGACTGCATTGGCTAAGTCTTCCAGCACTATATTAAAAAGCAGTGGAGAAAGTGGGCAGTCTTCTCTAGTACCAGTTTTTTTTGTTTGTTTGTTTGTTTTTCTGGTTTTTTTTGAGAGGTTTTTGCTATAGGGCATGTGCACTCTCCAGAAAGACAGAGAGAGGCAGAGAGACAGAAAGCAAGAAATCAACTCCCAGGATTGCCATGCCACAATCCCTTTTCCTCCATTCTCCTCGGGATCTTGGGCATGAACGCACACGGGCCTGGCGTGAGTTTAAGCCATCAGGTCTGGGACTTAAACCGCAGTCGACTACATGAGAGTCCAGTGACATAGCCATTACGCCAACTGCTAGTCCCTCTAGTACCAGTTTTTAGTGGAAAAGCTTTTAGCTTTTTCCCATTCAATATAATGTTAGCTATAGGTTTTTCATATATGGCTTTTATTGTGTTGATAAATGACCCTTCTATACCGATCTTGTTGAGAGTCTTACTCAGGAAGGGATGTTGTATTTTATCAAGTGCTTTCTCTGCATCACCTGAAATGATCATATGGTTTTTATCTTTCTTTCTGTTAATATGGTGTATTATATTTATGGTCTTGCATATGTTGAAACTCCTTTACATCCTGGAATAAAGCCTACTTGGTCATGATGAATAATCTTTTTTTATATGTTGTTGGATATGATTTACAAGTAATTTGTTGAGAATTTTTGCAACTATATTCATCAGAGATATGGGTCTGTAGTTTTCCTTTTTTGGGTATACAGGATATTGTGACACATTCTTTAACTCTGAGCTCAGCCATGTGACTAATTTGGCCAATGGGACATTAGTAACAATCTTTTGGGTCTCCTCCCATGCACTTGAATGTCCTCTTCCATGAGAACACGAGAATGGTCAGCTGACAGAACAGAGGACACACTGGAGTTGTCTCAGGACCAGCCATGTCAGTCTAAAGCTGATCAGAGACATTTGATGAAGCCAGTGAAAATCAGAGAGCCATCCATCAACCTGTAGACTCATCAATTAATTTAGGCTGCATTAGAATAAATTGTTACACAGCATTATCTATAGCGATGGGTAACTGATAAAATAATGTCTTCATCATCTTTCTTCTGCAAGTCCTATCAGTGTTTGCTATGTAGAGGGAAACAATAAAGACTTTTCTGTCACTGATTCTTCTCTGAGGGTGAGAAGAATGAGATAATTATGATTGTATCTCCCCTCTCTCCACACCTATCATAGTATCTACCATGTTTATTTACACCTATCTTTCTACATGTTTCTCTCCTCCTCTAAGCCATGGATAACTCGGAAATAGGAAGTTAGTTAATTACATGGATATCTATAGTACCTGGCACAGAGAAGGCCCTCAAACAAATGTTTTTGCTTGAAATGAAGGAGCTGATGTGAATAAAAACAGCTGGCAGTAGATGGCAAGAAGAATAACCACAAGTTGGTTCTTATGCTAGAGGATTTCATACTTTCCAAAAGCCCAAACAAGGGTGGATAGGGAAAAACAAAAACAAAAACCAAAACAATAAAACAAATCAACAGAGAAACTACTCTCTGCACTCATCTCTATCACCACACTGCACTCAAAGCTCACTGCCATCCATACCCCTAAAAGGTCCCTATGACTCAGCTTCCCTCTGCCAACTGCAGGAACTGTACTCTAACTCCAGGTCCTTACCTTCAGATCAGACACATCTCTGTAGCACTGTTCAGAGCGGGTGTGATCCGACAGCTGCACATTCCAGAAGCAGGGGAGCTGATACACAAGGAAGGGGTTTTGTTTGATGACAGCATTGAAAATATCCTGAAAGATAAAAGACAAAAACACAGTCAAGGCAGTGAGAAGGGCTCACTTATGATCTGTTTCTTGAGGTTCTGCATCCCCTGGAAAAGGGCTTTCTCTTGGGCCTCCTGCTCTGAACACAGACTGGCTCTCACTGTGGATCATTTCTCTTGTCTGTTATCTCTAAGAACCAAGCAATAATATTTGGATGGAGACGGGAGATTACCCCAGGTTGGCTGTAGCTCATGGGTTCTTCTGGTCCCATAAAGCATCATCCAGTGTGTGTAAGTGAGGCAGCCAAAGAGCATCTTTCCTACCATTGCTGGCATATATGTAATAAATAGAGTCCTCTTGCTTTCCCTCTTCCCATTCTTTCCAGGAGCCTTGAGCCTCCTAGAGAGGAAATTGCATGATGACAAGCTCATTTAGAGGCTGAGATGAATTACAGATTCTCCTTTTTTAACGCTCTTCCTGGGGCTTTGGCCAGACATGGTGATGGATGCTCCTTGGACTCCTGCAGGCCATGGTGCCCAGAGTGTGCATTCTCCACTTCAAAATCCAACCCTGACTTGTCCAGGGAGGCTTCACCACTTTGGGTTCTTCTCCAAAATCTCACACCAGGCCTTACTTATTAACTAGCTGCTGACAGGTGGTGCCGGCAGGTGAATTATAGGCCTTCATGGCAGGAGATGGCTGAATAAACTATTCTCATTGGACATGGACATACACTTGCTAGCTGTTGGGGACATACTCAAGTCATTGTGGCCCGACTTAAAATATGACGATGGTGTACAATTTCCCCCTTAGGTTTAAAATGGCTGTTTTTGTTTTTAAACTAATTTACTATACTATATATCATGTTTGAAAAGGGAAGTCAGTTTCTAGTTGCTTGGGAAATAGTGAACTATAATGTTTAAAAAAATAGTGAAGTACCCTACAGAGTTTCTTATGCTCTATTAGAAAACATTGTAGAAATCTAACAAATCAGGAAATTGAACACTGAACAAAAAAGCAAAGAGTAAGCTCCCTTTTTGGATGAAAGGAGGATGAAATGTAGAAAACCCAGAGAAATCATCTATGTGTTTCCTGTACCTCAGAAAGATAAAAAACTAAGTGAGTGATCCTGGTAGACCAAGGTCAAAGATCTGAGCTCCCTGTCAAAACAAGGAATGAGCTTTTAAAGAATATTTGTTACAGTGTGGTGGAGTTCAAGGACTTTTCCAGTTTGCCTGGATAAAAAACTGTTTTTTGGAGCTAGGTGGTCTGCCCTTTGTATTTAAATGCATTTCTCTTCAGTGTAGGGCCCCTAGTTCAGGCTTTGCTTTAAATGTTAAGACTCTATTTGTCAGTGAGACAGAAGAAATATTCTTCAGAAAGTGTGCAGTGGCACTATAGGGTCTCAGAAGCCAGGCAATATACATTCCATGCTGCCAATGAAGAGGGTGACCTCCTTTCCACACAGCAGAGGGACATCTACTTACGATTCTGCTTCAACAAACTATGAGCTCATTGAGGCCAAAGACTGTATCATTCATTTAGCTTTGTCTTCCTTTTTCTAAATGTAGCCCCTAGTATACAATGTTCAGTGAAAGTCTGCTGAATGAGCAAGTGAATGAACACAGGGAACAAACTAATGGGTTGAGCTGTTGACTTAGATGGGTAAATATAAGCAGCTCTAAGTATACAGTCATGTAATACATAAAAAAAATAATTCAGACTCATCTACTTTTAAGTTTCCTGGAGAAATAGTACCAAGGTGCTTAAGATTAGTATTTTCTAACCTTGTTGCTCACCTGATCAGCCAAGGATGTGGACAGCATGCCCATGAGTTCTCTTTCTGCAGTCAGTCTCCACATCTGCTCCCATTTCATCTTCCGCAGCTTATCCAAAAGCAGCAATATCACCCCTGAGCAAAAGAGAATCACAAATTTACTGTAAGACAGAGAGCCAGGCACATTTGTTCACAGCACAGGCACCACCCCACAGGGACAGTGTCTTGTGCAAAGAAGTTCCCTAAGGTATTTTCCTTCTAAAAGCTCTTGTAGTGAGAGTGAGGCTTCATCATGCAGAGCAAACATTTTTGAGACAAACACATTCAGGTTCTGTCCCAGATGCTGCCAGGTACTCAGTGTGAAATATTAAGCAATCTCTCTGAGTATCCTCATCACATGGAGAACAGTGATGCAGCCCTCAAAGGCTGTCAGAAGGGTTAAATCAGATGGGAAAAAGTGCCTACTTAGCATTTTCTGGAGATGGATACTGGTGATAGTTGCACAACTATGTGAATAGACTTAATGCCATTGAATTGTACAAGTAAACATGGCCAAAATGCTAAATTTACACAACATATATTATACTATAATGATAAAATACATATCATACTTTGTTGATACCTGAGATATAGTACATTCTTTATAAGCATAAGTTCTCTCCTATTATTTTTTCCCAGATATATGACAACCAAACTAGGTTTAACTGATAAATTATATTTATATATATGATTTACTTTTACAGACAAAAAGCAGCTCTCTATCACTTTATCCTTGGTAATGTCTTTGTCACTTTTTTTGACAATTACTGACAAGCCATATAGAGATGATTTCAAGGGACACTTTTGTGGCATGCCCACTTATCACAGAACTCAACCCAGCATAAAGATACTGGGTCTTTACAATGAGGTGCAAAAGTCTTTGAGTTCATAAGAAACTAATACTCTGAGGTCGGTTCTTTCTTGCCACCATCTCCTTTTTGGTATTTGCTATCTTTTTATGGAGTAAGACTTGGGTAAATGGGGGAATGTTCATGGAGGGAACTTTCCATTGCATATAGCTTCTAGCATCTTTTATATCATCTTATTATTTTTTTAAAGAAATAATCTTGCCATATCATGCATTATTCTTCTACCTCAGCCTCCCAGCTGGGGCTATAAGTGTAAATCACCAGGTCCAACTCACTGTTTAGACAGGACTTTACTACGCTGGCCAGGCCAGCCTTAAGTTTACAATCCTCTTGCCTCAGCCTCCCAAATCATTGGGATTACGGGTGCAAATCACTATGTCTGACTTTTAGGTTGGACCAGAAATTGAACTTGGGTCTCCCATGTGGTCCCAGCATGTGGAGTGCAGCATCTCAGTCATGCATGCCACCATGGCTGGGCCTGTATTTTTAAAAATGTTGAAACAACTAAATGTATTACTGAGGCAAAAAAATAATAAATCAATAAAAATCTCACAAGAAAAGTATATTTTGACTTAGCTGAGTAGCTTAAAAACAGCTATCTACTATCAGGTCAGTTTGAGTGTATAGAGAAAGCACAGAGCACAACACGGAGAGCCAAAAGAATTTCCCTGCAGGCCACTGCAGCTAGTGTGGTACATGGAACTACAGCACCTGTGGGTTCCCAAATCAATCGTCCTCAGGATGCTTGGCTCAGCAGAAAGGTCCATGGAGAAGACTTTGGGCAGTTGAAAAATGTTCTTTGTTGATAACTGATATATACATTCCTAATGTTATAGAAAAACTGATTCAGGACAAGCAGCTGGCATAATGGTTATGTCGCTGGACTCCCATGTAGTCAACCACATTTCAAGTCCCAGACCTGGTGGCTTAAACTCACACCAGGTGCATGTGTGTGCATGCCCAGGAGCCTGAGAGGAGAAGGGACTGCTGTGTGGCCATCCCCCTGAGGGGGTGATTACCCGCTTTCTGGCTCTCTCTGTCTTTCTGGTGAGCGTACACGCCCTATAGCAAAACACCTCTCCAGAAAAAAAAAAAAAAAAAAGAAAGAAAGAAAGAAACTGATTCCCCCAAATCACTCCTAAATGTCAATTTAATACTTCTTGTTTCAGTAGCACATATTTGCAACAGCAACAACAAGACATAGATTTGCCATTTAGTAAATGGTGCTTGGTCAGATAGAGTGAAAATGAAAAAAAAAAAGTATAAATACATAAATATTTGTATAAATATATAAAGATTTAAATATTGGACAAGATCTTCCTATGCTGGCCAGGCCAGCCTTGAATTTATAACCCTCTTGCCTCAGCATCCAGAGTCACTGGGATTATGGGTGCACACCACCATATCTGACTTTTAGGTTGTACCAGAAACTGAACTGCAGTATTTCCTGCACTATTTCAGTTTGCTATCAACTGCACTGACAGGCTGGGCCTCTATGAACTTTTTGGAGAGCCTTCATACTAGATTCAATCAAACTCAGATCTGCCTGACACTAAAGGCAGTGTTTCTTCTAACACATAGACAGGAGCCTTCACAATATTAATTTAGAGACATAGGACTCAGGCTTTTTTTTATTTCCTCTTAAGTTTTACATGTAAGAAAATTTTGATTTACATACACACACACACACACACACACTTGAATGGGAAGAATGTGATAAGACCCAGAGATCTGAACTTGTCAAGTTAGAAAGGCAAATGGCATTTATTATTATCTTTTGTGCTTTGTTAGGATTTTTTTAATGCATATCACTTCCCATAATGCTACGAATATCTCTACAAGATCGATTCTGTCAGATTTATTTCATAGATGGAGAAACTGTAGAGCAAGGTCAAACACTTGCTCAGTTCACAACAGATATACAATGGGACTTCAAAAGTTCATGGGAAAATGGAATTAACTGGTGCAAAAATTTGACCATGTATAGTTTCTTCATAGTATGAATATTTTTGCAAACATTTTAAAAGTTTATTTTATCCATTACAGAAATTATGCATGCATATATAAGAGAGAAAGAGAGAAGTACCAACAAGCTCTCATCAGATCACAATCCCCTTCTGCTGGCCCTCCAGCTTTTCAGGATTTTGGGCATTTTGCATGTAGCCATTATGTTTTCAAGCTGACCTGGGGACCTGAACTCACAGTCAGTCATGTGACTTCCAGCACTGCAGGTCAGTTTGCTATCAACTGTACCACCAGGTTTGGCCTCCATGAACTTTTTGAAGATCTGCCGTAATGGATTCAATCAAACTCAGATCTGCCAGATTCCAAAGGCAGTGTTTCTCCTACTATAACACATAGACCTGAGCCTCAGCAATGTTGCTTTAGAGATGTGGGACTCTGTCTTCTCACCCCTCCCTTTAATTTCTCTATGGAGACATGAAGAATAAAGGCAGAAATCCAGGACGTTTATCAAGTCACTCAGCCTTTCTTTGTGTGTTTTTATTTTTATTTACTTGTTTTAAATGTTAAAGGTTAGTTCATTTATTTATTTATTTTTTCCTATGGGAAAAAGAGACAGCGAAAGAGGCATCACCAGAGAAGCACACTGTGACCCATCCCAGTCTCGGCCAACCTGGATCACAGGTCAGCATGTGCCTGATGTGCTCAGGGAGGTCTCGGGATGTGAGCCGAGCACCTGTCTCATGTGTCCAGTTGCAATGGTACTGAGCCATCACCTGGCTCCTTTTAGGTGACTTTAACTTGATTTCTAAAATTATAAACTATTTCAAACCAACAGAAAAGTACAGAAGCTAATATAACAAACATCCCTGACCTAGACATAATAAATGCTAACATACTGCCACAACTGCTGTTTAAAAAGATAAAATATTACAGGTAAAGCAACAGTCCTTCCATCTCATTCTGCCTCCTCGCTTCCTCAGAGGCAACCAGTGTCCTGTGGTGGTTGTGTTTCATTCTCTGTGAGTCTTTATATTTTAATTTTCTATGCATAAGATAAACAATATGTGATATTTTTAGTATATCTTGATCTCACATTTCCTGTTCCAATGTGCCTTGTCACCTACTATTACATCTTTAAGACTTAAAAATGTATTTCACTATCTAGTTTATTTATTGTAATCACTTTTCATTTTATAAGTATACCATAGTTTACATATTCCCCTATCTAAGGACATTTTGGTTGTTTCCTATTTTTGCTGTTATAAACAATACTGCTGTAAGTATCCAAATCCTGATTCATGTCTTCCTGAGCATATGCTGGGAACTTAGCCTGGGAAATGCCTCCAAAGTTGCACAGACATTGCTACGTTGATGGTGCTGCTTGTCTTGAAACATCTTTTGACTACTCCATCTTCTTTTGCTCTTATAGTCAGGCCATGACTGAGTCTTAAAGACTCTATATGTTTAAAAAGACCTTGAAAACTATTCTTTTATTCATTCACATAATAGTTATTAAGTACCTACTATGTACAAATTAACAAAAATAGACTATTATTTGTTTTTCTTCCCTACTTCTCCCAATCTCACTAGCTTTATTTGAAACATTAATCCAGTGTAACGTTCAATCTCTGCTGGGCCCTTTTATGGAAATACAAAAATGAGCAAATCTTTCAGACTTGTGCACTACTGCAATTCAATGTGATGGCGGCAAACAGCACGTGCTGTTTATGAAGGGCATTCTAAAGAGAGAGGCCTAGAATCTGATCAGGTAGATAGATGGGAGAAAGGGATGCGTGAGTAAGCAACATGGACAAAGACACGCAAGGAGGAGGTAGCATGGCAAGGTGAGGCTCTGCAAGATCTAGAGCATGTGATGGCTAGATGGTTTAATGACAATATTCAGCACAAACACCAGGATGTGAGCTGAACAGATGAGCAGAAAAGAGATCAGGAGGGACTTTGTGTCTGTAAAACAGGTGCTTTCCAACCCTTTCCATGTCATTTACTACACAGGAAACGGTATTCTTACATCCTGCTGGGTTATAAGCATAAGTTTCTGCAGCTGGAAGAGCTGATCCAGGGGTTTTGGCTGCCCCAGGGCCCATTCAGATATCCTCAAGGCTGCCAGATGACTATTTTGGCACATGCCAGCCATGGGTGGCACACCATGTGGGAAGCCCTGCTGACAACAACTGAGAGCTAGTGAAGGATTTTGAGCAAGAGAGTCACCATTACTAAATCTATTTAAGAAAAGCTAATCTCCCTTGTCATTATATCAGATCATGTCACATGATCAAAGGCCTCTAGTATCTCAAGGTGGTTGAAAGAATAAGCTATAACATTCTGGTTATGGGCACACCCATTTGAATCATGCCATAACTTAATTTTCTTCCCCACTTTTTTTTTCTTTTTTTGGAGAGGTTTTTCCTATAGGGAGCGTGCGCTCGCCAGACAGGCAGAGAGAGACAGAGAGATAGAAAGCAAGAAATCACCCCCCAGAGTGGATGGCCATGCCGCAATCCCTTCTCCTCCATTCTCCTCTCGGGATCTTGGGCACGAACGCACACGCACCTGTCGTGAGTTTAAGCCACTGGGTCCGGGACTCGAACCGCAGTTGACTACGTGGGAGTCCAGCAACATAGCCATTACACTAACTGCTGGTCCCAATTTTCTTCCCTTTTATTGAACTATTTCTTCCAGCAAAACTGACACAATGGCACTCTAACACTCCACTGCCTTATCCTCTGCCTCTGCAAGCTTGAGGAGCCAATATTCAGGTTGGTTTTCTCTTTGGGACCCCAGGAAGTTCACTAAATATATCACTCCTTCCCAATTCAACTAAGAATCAGAATCCAAGCAAACAGAAAGATTCATGAGCACACACGTTGCAGAGCTTATGAATTTCACTCTCAGCTTCCTGAGACTCCTTTAATTTTACTTCTTGGAAAGGAGGCAGGTCAGACATTACTATTGCCTTTGTGTAGTTATGGGAACTAAGGTGCTGAGAATGGAGGTGACTTCCAGTATCACAGTAATCACAGTACTTGCCAAGGCTACCTACTGCACTATTTGAAGAAGGGTTTGCAGCTTCTAAAGCTAGAATTAATGAAGGCTGGGCTTCCATGCCACAGGGCCTATGGAATGGCTTTCTTCTGCATCCTGACATTTTGAAACACTGGGCTTCTTGCTAAACATCAGTGCCAAATGTGTACTTGCAGGCCAAACCCTGGATCATGGGAATCAGGGATTCTAATCTCCACATATGCAAATTGGCTGGCCATATGCAAATTGGCCTTGACAGGCCAAGCAGATTGGTCTTTAATCATGGGTCCTGCATTCAGAAGTTATTTTATAATTCATTTTAGAGATTTTTGTTTTTGGAGCATCTGCATCTCCTATGGTTCTACTCATTGGATTAATTAGGTACCTAGCAGTTTTTAAAACATAGTCCTGTTCTTAGGGAGCAAGACCTAATAAGGAAGGGAGACAGGTAATGAGAAAATGGAATACTGTAATAAATGGGAGTGTGCCGGGGTACAGAGAAACTGACTGAGGTCTGGGGGAGGAGCATTAGGAAAAAGCTTCCTGAGATATATGATGTTTAAACTGAATCCCAAGAATAAAGAGGTTATCTAAGTGAGAGACTGGAAGAGCTAAGGTCAAGCCTGTGTCTTTGGGGCAGTGGGATAGGCTGCTATTCATTTATTAGGAGCAAATATTTCCCACCATATTTGAACAGAAGGCCTCAAAAGGTAATGATCCATTTCCCCCTCATCCCCTCTAGAAAAAAAAAAATTAAAAAAGAGACTGCATAAAGCTTTCTAGTGAAAACATTTGTCTTTGCTCATAAATCTATAATTAACCAAAGGTTATGCATACAATAAATATGCCAATGTTCTCAGACCGCTGCAGAAGAACGAATCCTGGAAACGCACGCATTGTCGTAACTGCCACAGAAAGAGAAGCTGTCTATAAAGATAAAACTGCAATGCACTTGGAAAACACAGGTCTAGTCTGAGTCCTGATGTTTCCATTTACTGCCAATGGGAATAACTCTTTAAAAAGTCACTGGGATTGTGAGCCTCAATTCCTTGTTTGTAATATAGGGACAATCCCACATTAGCTCTAAGATGATTCTGAAGTCAAAAATTAATTATATCTTTTAAAAAGTATGCTATAGGGTGTGCTTGCCAGAGAGAGAGAGAGAGGTGAGAGAGAGGTGAGAAAGCACCCCCAGGGAGGATGGCCACGTTGTAATCCCCTATCCTTCATTCTCCTCTTGGGATTCTGGCAGCATACACACACATACCTGGTGTGATGTGACTTTCAAGCTACTGGATCTGGGACTCAAACTGCGCAGTTGGCCATATGGGATCCAGCTGCCCTTAACCACCATGCTACCATCTCCCCTCCTTCAAACTGTATCATTTTTTTATTTTTTGAGAGGTTTTTGCTATAGGGCGCGTGCGCTCGCCAGACAGACAGAGAGAGACAGAGAGATAGAAAGCGAGAAATCAGCCCCCAGAGGGGATGGCCACGCCGCAATCCCTTCTCCTCCATTCTCCTCTTGGGATCTTGGGCACGCACGCACACGCGCCTGGCGTGAGTTTAAGCCACCGGGTCCGAGACTTGAACCGCGGTCGACTACGTGGGAGTCCAGCGACATAGCCATTACACTAACTGCTGGTCCCTCAAACTGTATCTTTATAGAGTATCTGGGGACTGGCTTGGTGGCACACTAGTAATGTACTGTTCAAGTGATGCTGGATCTTTGTGGAGGATTGCAGGATCAGTCCCTTGAGTGACCTGCACACAAGTGCCTGTGTTCTTGGCTGGCTGATAATGCTGGGAGGACTGTGGCATGGGATCCTGTTGGGGGTGCTTCACTTTCTCTCTCACTGTCTTGAGAGAAAGAAATAAAACTAAAAGAAAAAAAAAAGTATCTGGTGCAGCAGGAAGAGAATCCATTCATGTTGAATTAAGAAATATTAATTGATAATTAATGCCCAAACCTAATAAATCATTTATTTGTCTGAATTCACTGATTGTTCCAAAAATCTCCCCAATCTCCTTGTTTGTGTGGAATACACGGTACTCTCTGAAATCTCTGCAATATTTAAAAATATTTCCAGCCCCACAGCCTTCTCAGCCTTCTGACAATAGTCGGCTTATGGTGTCACAACTAGTGTGATTAGGAGATCTCTAGGGGTTATTCCAAGTGTCAGCCAAGAGATACAACCACAGGAAGGGAAAAAATAAAGGAAAGAAAATCCAACACATGGAAAATTATGTGCATAAATTAGGTTTTTAAGTAGCTCAAGAGTCTGTTTGGGATGTTAAATATAATCACATTGATACAAGCTTATAAGAGAATCTGCCTGTTACTTCAAAGGTTAGGAGTTTGCTCCCAGGTCATAAAAGAGCTGGAAAACAACATTTCAAAGAAAAAACAGAATTCTGTTTATTGACCTCACTCTTATGGTGCTTGGGCAGTATCCTAATTAATGACTGTAAAGGGTTTTCAAAATATGAAGTGGTACATAAAAGCTTAATAAATAACAGTTAACAGAAGCTATACATTTCCTCATTAAGGTGCCTAATTATCACTTGCTGAACTTGCATAATTCCCACAAGAAT
Organism: Tupaia tana; assembly: GCA_026018925.1. Taxonomy (NCBI): domain Eukaryota; kingdom Metazoa; phylum Chordata; class Mammalia; order Scandentia; family Tupaiidae; genus Tupaia; species Tupaia tana. The sequence continues at coordinate 212,620,626 of JAKSZU010000006.1, forward strand.
GAACACAAATTATGTGCATGAATGCAAAGTGGGAAGGGTTTTTTTTTTTTTTAAGTGAATACTGGTTAAAATAATGAAAATGGTTCCATTAGAAATTGGACCCTTTCAAGCTGAAACAACACAGACTTGGCTTTGGAACGTACACCCCATGTCAGACTGTGACACTGTTTTTCTGCTGTCAGGAGGAAGGTGGTGCCAAAATGTTTGACCTTGGCCTTTGCCTGGCATTTGCTGCAGTGCGATCTGCCCATTTCCATACTTGCCGTAGGTCCGGAAGCCTAGAGCGAGTCCTCTGCCCTGGAGAGCTCTGTACTGAGGCAGCAAGCCCTAAATCTGACAGCGACTCTCAATGGAGCTGGGTAGGGTGCATGGGAACACAGGGCTTTACCTACAGCTGTTGTGCAGGGGGCATGAGAGACCATTACCAGCTAAATAAATGAATAAATAAATTAAAAATCAAAGGCTTCTTCCATGAACATCTGGTTCAATGATGGAGTGTTTCATCTGTGGATCAGAAGGCAATGCTTCTTTTTCCCCAGCTGAGTTTGTCGCAATGGCTTGGTAGCCAATATGGCAGAGAAAGAAAGGTGGATGTCTCTGCAGAGAGGAGACAGAGAATAATGCTTGTTTCTAGAGAGCTAGATGCCAGTGCAACTGCGAAAGGGAAAACAGATTGAAAATTGTGAGGATGATGATGCTATCCATTACTTGTGAAGCAACATAGTAGAGAAAAGGTATATAAGACCTCTGGTTCTTACCTCAAACCTGCAATGGAGTTATCCCTATTTAACAGATGAAGGCTCATGAATAGATAAGGAGTGGAAAAATTAATCTCACTCTTTGATCTATCATCTTTAAATCACACCATGTTGCCTCGTGTGTGTGTGTGTGTGTGTGTGTGTGTGTGTGTAGAAGTACATGCAAGTGCATGGACCTGGGTACATGTCTAGAGCTAAATATGGTGAGACCCAGCAGCAGTTAGTCCTGGAGGAACTGTAAGTAGATGTGTGAAGGAAGGTGAGAAGGCCCTAATCCATAACCAGAGGGCCTCTGTAAAAATCTGGGAGGATACCAAGCATTCTATAAGGCCAGGAAAGAGAGAGCTTCTCTGAGGACTGTGCCTGTGTGAAGAAGAAGCTGCCTGTCTCGGGTAGGGCCTGATGTGGTGTAAGTGATCGTGAGTAATCTGTCAGAGCCAAGCAAGATTCAAATGAGGGCTCTGTTTCAGAGTTACCCTTCATCAACTTTCCATCTTGCACGTAAACAGATTGTCTTCTTTTTGCACTGGAACCTTCTCAACTAACTTCAAAGCACATACAGGGCCACCTCAGGCAGACAAGAAAACCTTAACCTTTTATCATCAAAGAGGGAAGCCTTAAACTTGCATTATAAAACTGTTTAAGAGGAGGTTCTGCCCTAATTCCCTTGCCTCTCTTTTCTGCCCTAACTTGCTTTCATTCTTCAGCTGAGTTAAAGGGTACGGCTGGGATTGGCTTAGTTAATATGGATTGGAGGTTTCCTTGATTCAGGAGAAACTGAGGTCCACAGTGACTACATGATCCTTTCATTCTAGGTTCCAAGCAGGCTTCAGATTAAACCTTTCATTTCTGAGCTCAGCGCTTCCCACAGTGTATTACATGACATTCTAGGATGCTGGCAGGTGTGGGCAGCAGGGTTCAATAAACTACATTAAGTTTAGGAAAGGAGACGGTGTAGAATCTCAGAGGCAGTCAGGGCAGACAGTTTCCAGACCTGATTGCTAGCTCCTTCTCCATCCCCAGGAATCTGGTAGGACATTGCTTCTCCCTTCACTGAGTCCTCAGTGGCTTCTGCCTGCATTTCCTCAGTTCTCCGGGTGTATGGTAAGGACCACTACTTGAATATGAAGGTTTGATTCTTAGTCCTTAATTGGTTCTTCTGGCTTTGCTGGTCTGAACAGAGAAACTTTAAGCAGGCACCAGGCATGTGCTCTGCAGGAACCCTGGGGAACACGCGAGCTTCCCATCCCAGAAAGGTTTATGAAAATGACCTCCATAATCATGACTTTCCTCCTTCTGTTTTGAAGCACTAGAGTTCTCTTCTCATGAGCAATATACAACAGAAGGTGAGTTTATTTAAAACTACTTAATTTAAAATACCCTGCTGATTTTACCTGGGACTCGCTTTATATCATATAAATTAAAAGGGGGCTGTTGTCTATTTTTTTGCTTTAATTTTTTTTTCTTTTTGCCAAAAAGTTCTTAGAGAGAGAAAGAGAGAATGGAATCCTACCCAAAGACTTCCCTGATATTGGTGGGTTTTTGAAGGTGTGGATGAGATGGAATAGGAAGGGCTATTTAAAGCTTACAAAAGACTGGTGAGCACTCACTCACTCAATTCAATAAATATTTGCTGAGCAACATCTATGTGCTAGGCATGCAGAAAGAGTTCTGTGATCCCTAGCCTCAAGAACTCAAAGGTGCTACACAGGTGCTCAAATAGAGAACAGTTATATTCAAGGCAGGCAGGAGGGTTTCTCAAAGAGCATGTGGCAGGATCTCATGTTTTGGGGAGTGTTGCTTTGAGAGAAGAACACTTAACCCTTCTTCTTATTTCAATTGACAGAATTCGTTTGGATAAGATTGTGGTAGGGCTAAGAACATGACATTTGGTAGCTGGCAAACACTTTTTAACCAAGATGTTCAGAGTATATGTATTGTTTTTGCTTTTATACGGAGACTTATAACTGAAGTATAAAATACACTCCAAAGTGAACAGACGATAAATAGACAGCTTGAGGAATTTTCACAAAGTGAACTCACCATTGCAATGAGTATCCAAATTAAGAAGCAGAACTCTGAACAGGGAACAGATCTGAGCCCCCCTTCTAGTCCTCTTACAGTTACACATACACCCACTGTCCTGACATTATCCTTGATTCTTATTCTATAGTTCATTTGTGTGTTTCTGAATTTTACATAAATTGAATCATACATTATGTATCTTTTCATGATTTGCCTTTTGTGAAATCCATCCATATTACTACATGTAGTTGGGTCTGTTGATCTTAATGCTCTATAACAGCTTATAACAAGAATGTATCTTA